>JAVXUP010002108.1:0-159733 GCA_033070095.1 Escallonia herrerae | reverse complement strand
TGTATCCACTCTCCTGAATTGTTGTGATTATATTCGATAATTATTCGCAGTCGTTTTTGTTGTTTATCTGTGATTTTTCTTCTGAAATTCTGATTTCTTTTGAATTGTTATGTCTAAATCTGATATCTGTTCGTAATCGTTTTTGTTGTTTATCTGTGATTTTTCTTCTGAAATTATGATTTCTTCTGAAAATCCCGAATGTTGACTTATGTCAGTATGATTATTGTTATGAGAACCCGAATTGATTTCGGGGATATGAGCTTATGTTAACGCTCATTGATATTGTTAATTTCTGTGTTGACCTGGGTACCTGTTTAGTGGGGAGGCGGTATAAGGCTGGTTGAATCCTGCATGAAACGCAGGCTAGTACCCAAGTGGACTAGTAATTATTTTAGTACATCATGCATGAGTACACTATATGAGCTTGCCATAATGGCATTGCAATCGCCCAGGATCAACATTTGATTTTTGATTTTCTTTAGCTAGAATGATTTGTACTTGGGTTGAAAGCCCTTGACAAACATTCATTGTACTTAGCTAGAAGGATTTGTACTTGGGTTGAAATCCCCTACAAGCCTTTATCGTATTATCTAATTTAATTTCTGCTCGGATTAAAATCCCTTGAGCAAGGGAAATTTTCGTGGTACTTGGAAATGCGGACTTGAAAAGGATCTTTTATTGATCGTTTTGGATCTGTTCTGATTGGTAATATTTATTTTGGTATCTATTTCTGATGAACTTTGTTCAGTTTGGGTAATTATTGAATTTTAATAGTTCGAAGTGTCTTGAAAATCATCGTCGGTTGGATTTTTTAGAGTCATGTTACAATCCCTTTTGTAGTCCTTGTACGACCCTACTGAGCTCTCAAAAGCTCACTCTCCGTTTCATTCCCTTCTACAGGTGACGATAAGCTGTAGCAAGTTCGGGAATGGGTTAGAGTCTCCATGAGGTTCCGGTGAGCCCATCACCACTAGATAGTAAGACCCCTGCGAGGGTCGGTACGGATAATTTGTTCTTAGGAAATTTGAATTGTGAATAACCTAAGCTGTAATAGTTTAAGCTAAGCAATTATGATCCAGTATCTTGAGAAATCTGAGTTGATGTTGAATTAGATGATTTGAAATATGTGTTAGTGAACATGTCTGACAGGTTTGATGTGATCCGGTAGGTTAACGACCCGGGAGTTCGGGGCGGTAGAGCTCCGAATTTCCGGGGGCGTTAAACCTTTGGCCGTGCGGGTTTTGTCGAAAGTTGTGATATGTTGCCGTCCGCCGACTGCGAGATGACTTTTTGAGTTTTTTTGAGGTTTTCGGTTAGGCTGGCGGGTCCCACGAATGGCGCCAATATGTTGCTGCTAAAAACATGCTCCGCGTATATTGCAGAACCCTAGCTTGGACCAATAACCTACAAGACAGAAAATGAGTGACCGCCGGGTGGGGTTCCCGGAGGAGAACACTCCGATGCTTAAGTCGGAGCGCAACTACAGGATATTAACTCTGAAAAAGTATGAGTTGTGTAATTGTCCCATACCTGGAGGGGTAAACCCCTTTATATAATTGTAGGAGAAGACTCCTAGTAGGACTGGGCTTTGGGCCAGCTGTGTTAGGATCGCGTTAGGATCCTCGAGGATCACGTCACAATCCCTAATAAGGTAATCATTGATCTCCCAATTTGACTAGGATTGCCGGGTATTCTCCAATTATTGGGAGTTATATTTGAGTTATATCACATGTGCTTATTGAACTGCCACTGCATCAAATAGTGTAGTTTTAATAGAAATAAAGATGAATTTATGAACCCTATTAATACTCTTTCTCCAGATGCTAACCTTGTACATCCTTTCAACCCTCACGAACTTTTTTTCTACCTTTTTTTTTGTGACTCTAAAAGGTATTTTGCAATTGGCTTGCAGTTGAGTAGAAACTAAATCCCATCCTCAAACGATTTTCAGGTTAGATCGGCCTGATACATTATTAAACTTCCTTGGACCCGACTCCAATATTGAAATCTAAAACCATGAAGTGAAGGAAGGCAACTTAACTTGTTGACCACCCAAATTTCTTAGGGTTTGAAAGCATGACAAAATCTAACTTGCTTAAGGTTAAATAAATTACTCTAAGATTTAGGATTTGATTCTCCAGTGATATGATTCACTATAATACACGTCTCTTGAAACTAATGACAATCAATCAGATTAAATAATTTGAAATGAAGAATTTGGTATTGAAAGGTTATGCCAACTAACAGTGACAGCTGCTTTAAGTTGCATGTAGCACTTGCACACGTTCACTCTCTTTAACACACCTTTGTCGGTTTCTCGAAACTCATTTTTTGGCACCATGTATCCTCAAATTGTATCATTTTCTTAAAGATTTTCTGCAGTAAATCAATACAATTCAGAGCGACCAAGGAAGAACCAAAGAGAGAATATAGGATGAATTGCAGAAGCTGCAGCAGCTCTCCTCGTTGTCAAATTGGCTATCAAGATGAATTGCTCTAATGTAGTATTTGACGCTGATGCTTCAGTGATTATTGATTGGATGAACAATACGGAATCAATCCCGAGTTGGTCCAGTTTTGTGATCATTGAGGAATCTGAGGACAAGCTGAAATCAGGGGGCGGACCTACATGGTGATAAGGGGGGCTGAAGCCCCCCCTGAACTTTTGAAAAAATTGCTTATGGAGATGGTTCTGCTGAAATTTTGAAAAATTGCTTATGGAGAGGAAGAACAAACTTCTCATGGTTTTATCTATGTTTCCCTTTCCTGTTTGTATCTAAAACGTGACCTTAGCGTCTTACTTGAATCTTGCACAATGTTTAGTTGGGAATTTGATTTGAAGCTGCCTTATGTGCTGATTATCTAGCTTGCTAGTTAGGTTATCAATTTAAGTGGTTAATTACGCACTCTAATGTCCAATAACTGATGAATAATGTACAACTTGATTGCACCAAGAGTGACAGACAAAGGATGATGAGGTTGTGGACAAGTAGTTGTTGTTAGAATCCCAGGTTTGCTGGGTGTACTTAAATGATTACATATTTTAATTTCAGTGATTATATATGTTAATTTTAGTTTACTTTCAGTGATTATATAGAGGTTTAGAATATATGTTTGGTTAATTTAATTTTAGTTTAATTTCAGTTTGATTTCAGTGATTATATAGAAAACTTTTTAATATTATTTTACTTAAAATTTTTTTTTTGTGAATTCAATATAATTTTTGCACCCCCTGAAAAAAATTCCTGGTTCCGCCCTTGGCTGAAATACTTCAATTGCAAAAGTCAGTAGAACTGCACATAAAAAGGCTCATAACCTGGCTCGATGGGCTGATGTAAACAATTTTTTTGGCATAGTTCCCCCTTCATCCATCTTCTCATTTTTGTCAATGAATGAAGATGAGAACTAGATCCTGTAACTTTTGATATTCTTGTAGTTTATAATATGACTTAGAGAGAGAGATACAACAAAACTTGTAAGTAACTGACCTCCTTAGACATTTCCTAACTTTGTTATCTTCAAATTTGAATGGCTTTGTCTGATATTTGATTAATTCCACCAAAACATTACGACTTTGTCTTGATATCACCTACCATCAAATTGCAGTAGTTGTTTGCTGCTGTATTAGAAGTAGAAAGTAACACTTTATTGAACAAATGAGGCGCTCATTCACCATTTGAACTTCCACAACATAGATAGATACTTGAAGAAAAATGTCGCCTCTAAATTTTAAATAGAACACTGAATCCCTTTAAAAGTGGGCAACCATCTACTTTTGAATCTTTATCCTTGTTTTATATATATAAATAAATATATATATATATATATATATATATATATATATATTCTCGGCCTGATTCCTTTCTTCAAACAGAACAGCTCCTTCTCTACATCTAAGCCTTTTTTAAGAGGAATTCTTGATTCAAAGGATGACCACTCCTTACCTTGATAGCCTAATCTGCGTATTCCTTTACACCTGGCAAAGTCCGAGCGATGTTATTAGCTTATTCCAAAGTCATTGAAAAGTCCCCCTCCCTAGCTACTAGAACTATAGGACTAAAGATCATGGTCGTAGGTCAACCCGTATGGAGTTGTGCCCATGCCATCAATAAGGGTGGCCTTCCAACATCAATCGACCCCAACCGAGTTTACTGAAGCGATGTTAGTTGAATTGGACGGTCTAGAGTAGGAAAGGCTGAAGGCCCTAAACACTTTGACCATCCACAAAAAGAAAGTAGCCAGAGTGCCTATAACAAGACGGTAAAAGGCAAGTCTTTTGAAGAGTGGTTTGAAAAAGAGTCTTGCCCGTAGGATCGTAAGAAGATCTCATAAATGGCCACACAACTAAACTTCGGTGAGATATATTCTAAACTCCTTTTATTCAAAGTCAAGAGTAATCCAAAGTGTGTATTGGTCAAGATTCTGCTTGCACCCGCTCTAGCGCTCCAGCTTTTCTGCTTGCTCTCGAGCTCTACGAACTGCCTAGCAAATCTAATATATATATATATATATATATATATATATATATATATATATATATATATATATGAAAGCAGAAACTGAGAAATTGTTGTTCAATTATCGCTTACTTGGACACTCTCTTAATTCGCCATATAGACTTTCTTGTTTTGAATTTTTAAAATAATTTAAATTTACTTACCTATGTAATAATGATTTGGACTCTCTCTCTCTCTCTCTCTCACACACACACACACACACAATTTGATTTGAATTCTCTCTTTTCATTTGAAATTCAACCAATTATGTAGATTTTATATTTCTCTTTCTACTATGTCAACATGTCCAGCTCAAAAATTTAATTTATATCCTTATAATTCTATTAATTCTTAAATTTTGACAAAAGTAATTCTCTATATATTCTTTTTTAATCTTAATCTTTTTAATTATTTAGGAAAACACAATATTCTCCATCAGTATTTTTTATTAAACTAGCATAATCTCCTTCCTTTAATTTTATTACAAGTTTTATATATAGTTTATGCTCCCATTTTTTTCAATCATTTATTATATACTGTTATTCTTTTCTTGGTGATCTTGAGTAATACAACCTCAACACATGGGTTATTTTTGTTATTACTATCACATCAATTGCTATTAGTTAGGAGAGACTATTTTTATTATTTTCTACACTATTTTTCATCTTCATTTGTCACTAAAAACTAACAATTATTGCTCAAGTTCATTTTCACGATAAAAATTGGGAAGAGAACTTTAAAAAGGTAAAGAAATATTTTTTTGATTATCTTATTGTCGCTACAAATTTTCTAATTATTATTAGACATACAAATACGAGATCTCTCAATAAGTGTTTTCATAGCTGTTGTTCCCGTATGCAACGCACGGGATCAAAACTAGTACTTGATGAAAGTTAGTACGTCGTGATGTACTTGTTTGATGCCTCAATGAGACTACATATGACCTTGATGACTATGACAGTGATGAACTGCTGAAAGTGTAAATAGTTATAATTTGTCTTCTAATATCCGATTAAACTCGAATTAGGACCATTAACAACTATTTTTTTTCTTCTGACAAACTTCTTGCAAAAGAAACGGAAATTGTTTTTCATAGTAGGTTAAAGATCATAGAGCTTCATAATAGGCCATAATCAATGAAAGCTTGCCATTAAAAATAAATCCTCGTGCTTTTTTACTAGATTAGTTGCTTCCTGTAGTCTTTTTTTGGTTAAGAAGATTATTCTTTCTACCTTTAGCTAGTTTCTTGATTTATGATGAATTTGCCTACTAATACTTGTCAATGTAGAACTTTATTTGGTTGGTCACTATTTGAAGTTCAATCGACTCTTGTATCTATGAGGAATTAGAGTTGCTATATTTAGTGAAATTGGGTAAGCTTTGGAGTTTTACTAAGAAATTGCAGCTGTTTTTTTTTTTCCTGGTAGAATAGGAGGATTGCATTAATGAGTTGTACTTATACAATCCAGAGCGATAGTGGTTTATCATGACATACCCTGATGATCAGACTAGTTTCCAAATAAAAGCAATACAACACAACATTGCCTTATATTTACATTAACAAGTGAACAAAAGAGATCTCTTCACAGTAACAGGTCATGAACCTAATCTTGGTAAACATATTTTCATGCATGGCAAGTAAAAGTGGCTAGGGATCTAGATTTCTTTAGCTGGACGATAAGGCTTTATTAATATTGTACTAGTGGAAATTTGTTACTAGGTAGCAAAAGTCATATATAATAGGGCTGTTATTTGCTTGATGTTCTCAGTATCCAATATCTGGGAGTGGCAAAGGTGGTTCTGGATCGCCCAATTTTCTTTTCTTGCCTGTAGTATCTTCTAGAATTCTCATGGAGTTGTTGCTATCTCATTTGTTGTCGGCTTATGATTTGGAGGGACCAAGTTAGACTAGAGAATTGGAACTTCCATCTTCCGTTTCATCTTCCACCTCTACATCAGATAGATCCTCAAACGGAGCCGAGTAATCTGGTGGGGGTGAAGCCTGATTGGTCATCTAGTGGGGTAGGATGAAAGCTGGGCGATAGAAGTGATGGAGGGAAAAAGCTAACAATAGAAAGTAATACAAGGCCAGGTGCCTTGGGCTGTACGAGTAGAGTTAGGGACCGTCTACCAAATTCACTTAGGAGGGAGGCAGTGGAAGTATATCCAAGTAGCCAGGGATATTATATCAGTCAGTTGGGTTAGTTGTTGTGGGGAAGATAGGTGAGGATGTATCCTGAACTTAGGATAGTTTCTAAGTTTTTGAGAGTCAATCTTGTTTGGGCCTATGAAACTGATGGTGGGCTAAAAGAAAGAGGGGTCTAAGGCTTATAGTTCTTTGTGGGCCAAGTTGATAAATTCGGCTAGGCATGTGATTGAAGGAGGGTGAAATAAAACGTAAGGTTATTAGGCCACCAATTGGAGCCCAAATTTAGAGAGACCTAAAATAAGTCTTGCTAGATTAGGGGTAGAGGTGCAGGCCCATCCAAATGAGAGGCTACAAGCCCAAAAGTCAAGCTCTGAAAGTTAGCCACCAGTTTTGCTAAGGGGAAATCGGGCAAAATAAGGGCCATAGGGTACTCAGGATTGGATTCCAAATTTGGATCAGGAGTTTCTTAAAAGATTGGGTAAGATATGGATGATTGCTGAAGTGACCTAGCTCTTGCAATTTTGGATGTGATGCCAGCCACATGTTCATCTGGGGTTGGTTTGTTGGGCTTGAAGCTGTCAGTGCATTCAGGAGCAAATCCTGGCTTGATTCTTCTTCATGATGGCCCGTAAAGGTTGTCGGCGCATGGCTCCGGGTGTTGTTAATGCCAGTGGCTACAACTGATTTCGGTAATAGGTAGGCAATGTCTTCTTCCTCAGTATCGTCGTTCATCGGTGTTTTTCTATCCATACTTTCATCTAGACTAAGTTCTTTAGGATCAGTTTCACTATTGTTCATGATATCTACCTCTTCCCATTCGTCATTCATAAACAGGTCGTGTTCCATATGTTCAACGTGGGCTAAAATATCTGCTAAATTATGCAAGTGATCTACCTTATTAGCTTCAATCGCCTCAAGTTCCTATTGCAGAGGAAATTCAACTCCATTTTCCCACTGAGGTTGGGGGTTAATTGCATCATATACTCCATCCATACCTGGCATCTGCATGTTCACCTCGGTTGCAATGATATTCTCCTTGACATCTTTCAGTACATTCCTTACATTTTTTTCCAGGACTGGTACATTTGCCAATTCTTCGTCTTCAACAGGGTTATCCATGAGAATTTAATGTCTTCCGATATAGGAGAATTAGGTGCCGTGGTAAAAGTTTCATCATTACTCGATGTAACAGGTGGGTTAGGAGAAAACGCATCACACAAATGGTTCAAATGGATGCCATTTTCGTTCCTGATGATCGAGATGCACGAATTGCGGTTACAATCCAAATTTGGAAAAGCTTGCATGGTTTGTTCGGACATGGGGTACCCTTCTAATAAATAGGTTTGGTATAGATTTGGATTGTGAAGGTGTGTCATTTGCCTGGATAGTGAGTCAAGGACTTTAGTGAAAGTGGATATGCATTAGGAATTTTCGTGCCTAATTTTTTTGCAACGCAAGCAGGTCGTGATCGCACGCTTATAAGTGCACCTGAGTAGTTAAACTCTCATGTTGTCCAGTGGATGGAGAAAAATCCCCGACAGGAGTGGCTCGTCAATATAAACTCTTACCTTAATTCGAAAGTAGTCGGAAAAAGGTTGTTTTCCTCTCTGACTAGTTTATCTCTATTAATAATCCGGCACTATGTCTGGTCCGTTCCGCCAAATAGTAATGATAATAATCGTTGGGTCATTGTTCGCCCTACATCCATAGATTTGTCATAGGAAATTTGACGATTTTGTGTATGATGTAGGGATACCATGCTTTAAGGAGAAGGAGTGCCCCAAACATGTTCCAAGGCCCATTTGACAAAACTAGTTGGGAATAAGAGACGGAGAAGAACTGGGATATGAAAATGTTCAAAACCTTTGTTACGAGCATTGGCCCATCTAGAGCCCAACATTCATTCACTCGACATTGAATCTTTCTTTCATAAAATAGGTAAAAGTTATGGAACCTATCAAGTAAAACACGGTCCTTCCCTTCTCTGGCAAGTCTCACTAATTACTCATTTTAGGGAAGTAGAAGGGAGCACAACTCAATATCGTGGTCCTCCCAAAAGTTACCTTTTAGGTCAAACATTGTGGTCCTGAACATACTAGGAATGTGAGTGGTGTTAGGTGGGATTTGGCCGACAAGTAATGCGACTCAAAAGTGGGTGCTTGGGTGAAAGGTATAAAGTTGGTACTGGGATTGAGGTACTTATTGCAGGATAAACTAAAGAAGAATTGTGTTTGAAGTTATGATGGCCTAACTTGGGTTGTTAAGGGAGGAATGAATTTTTCGGTGCCTGTTGTATGAGCTCCGATGTATCATAACACTCAACTCTTCAGAGAAAGTCCACGACCCACCGAAGTTAATCACCTCCTAAACTTGAAAGGCTACATAAATTTGAGAAGTCTTCAGGACAAAATTCAATTGGTATCTCTTGAGAAACTTGTTCTCTCTGACTGTATAGGACTTGATAAGTTTCCAAACATTCAAAGAGATATGAATAACTTATCTCAGCTGTTGATATTGAACTTAAAGTGAAATAATGGAATGAATCCACCAAAGAAAAATACCAAGATTATGAAAACTTTAGGGGGCGTATGTTTATCTTTTTTTGTACTCAAAATTTGTAATGATGGCAAAAAAATACTCTTTTTTTTTTTGTAGTTTTACCATTTTGGATACAAAATCCAAATAGTCTCGAAAAAAAGGGAAAACAACCTTTTTTCGTTGAAATCCGACAAAGTTGAATTCTATGTCAAAACTCACCCTTTCCACTCAGTCTCTCTCTCTTCATCGTTATAGATCCATTGCCTCTCTTCATAGTCTCTCTTTCCTGGCAGGATATTCATCGTCTCTCTTCATCGTCGTTCCACTCAGTCCTCTCTCTTCATCGTCTTTCTTCGCCGTCTGCACCTCAAAACCTGATTCCTCCGCCAGTACCTCGACCTTCTGCAAACTCTTTCTTCTTCGTTTGCACCTTGGCAGCCCTATCTTTCACCCTCTTCCTCGCAGATGTGGACTCGGTGGCTGCATTCGTGGTCACCATGCCGCGTAAATTGCAGACCGATGAGCTCGCCACGGTCTGCCTTTTCCAGGAGAACACGCCCTCTGCGGTCTGCATCACTAATCTCACCGCCAGGTAGTGTTAAATTTTGATGTGCCAAGGCACAGAAGCAAACTGAGAATCATCCATTTGCCCCGTTTGCATTTGCCCAGTACAGATCTGTATGATTTGAAAATCCTGCTGGGAAAAAGAACCCCATTGATTGGTTTTGGTTCATGTTCCCAACCTATTCTGGTCACACTCAAAAGTCCACTTGGAGTCCCATTGTGCATGACACGTCCGCACAAGCACAGTATTCAACGCTTCGAACTGGTCAAAGTGCATGCGCCCGAATCACGTGCATTCTTTGCTTCACATGCCTCACGCGCGACTTAGTCACCAATTATTTCACGCTACCCTGACTCACAGTACCACGTTCGTCGCTCCACGACCACCTGAGCACCTTTTCACCAAAGATATCGACCGTTGGCGCAACCAGAGTGACGGGGTCAAGGGGCAAAGGCCTTGGCCAACCCCATGGGGTCAGCCTCGACCTCACCCAAGGCCATGGGGTCGGCCTTGGCCTCCTATGGGAGGTTGGCTTTGGCCTTCCCCCCGGTTCTTCACTTTTCACACAAGGTTCTTTTTTGCACTTTGTTCGCTGCGTACGCTTTGTATGTGACTTTAGCACCTTGTTCGTCACATGGGTATGATTCACGTCGACACGATTGTCGCAACGCAACTTTCGGATTCGTCAACGCTTATCAAAGCACCTACCGTCGACGTACCCGAAGTTCACCCAAAGGGGGAGTGGCCTTGGCCTCCCTTCATGGGGGTTGGCCATTGGCCTTGGCCACCCCTTAGGGTCGGCCTCGGCCTCCCCAGGGGTGGTGGCCTTGGCCTTCCCCCAATCTTTGGCCTATGGCTTCCCCTCCCGCGCGCACTTGTTTTCTCAAGTCTTTGCACCTCCGCGATGTTTACGGACGTTCGTACATTAACCTCGCGACGTCCGTCCTCTATCAACCTCGCGACGTCCATCCTCCATCAACCTCGCGACGTCCGTCGTCCATCAACCTCGCGACGTCCATCGTTCATCAACCTCGCGACGTCCGTCGTCCATCAACCTCGCGACGTCCGTCGTCCATCAACCTCGCAACGTCCGTCGTGCATGAACCTCGTGACGTCCGTCACACATCGACCTCGCTGCGCCCGTACGCCATCTTCATCATGCGTGCCCCCGGCACCAACTATAGCTTCGCGACCTTCGTCGCCGCGCCCGTGCGCCATTCTCATCATGCGTGCCCCCGGCACCAAGTATTGCTTCACGACGTTCGTCGCCGCACCCCTCTCATGACATGTGCTCCGGCACTAGGGGCTTGCGTTGGCACCCCTATGGACTATGACCCCCGCCTGTGTCACTCCGAGAGGGAGCAGGTCTTCGGAGGGCATCGCGCCTAGTCTGCCTGGCAGTTGGGCGTCGGGTCTTCACCACCACTGCCAGGCCTGTGGGACTCTGTAAGGGCTTGGATTGGAGGCTAGATCAAAGCGGTTTCTCTGGCCACACCGACGCTGTGGGAGCCAGTCTTTCCAGACAGACAGAGCGACGCTGTGCGGGGCAGACCGGGTGAATATGCGATTTGACAGTCCGCGGAGCACCGACAGCTGTGGACCCCTCGGTGACGTGTCACTCTCGGGGAGAGCCACGTGTCGCGTGATGACATCATCATCTCAACCTCTATAAATAGAGGTCTTGATAATTCATTTGCAGGGGGATTTTTGGGACATTTTCAGAACACTTTCACTTTCTCACTCTAGAATCCTAGAGAGAAACATACAGGACCCTGACTTCGGACATAAGCATCAGACTGTGACTGTCGTCGTGTATTCACTCTGCGCCGTCGCCCTCGCAGCACTGCCACCCTCAAGCTCTGTCTGGGAAGCCCTTGGTCTCTACCCTTGCTCCGCCCTTGCTGTGTCTCACATCATCACACTTGGCATCCGAGTCGGACTGCATTCCTTGTGGCACCTCCACGTCGACTGCGAACCCACTTTCCTTGGCATTAGTTGGCATCCTTGATTTGGGAATAAGATTGTAAAAGAAAAAGAAAGATCCATCAAAGAAGCAGTGAGGGTAATACCAGAAAAAATAGTAGTAACAGTAATTAAAATGAAAATAAAAACTGTAAAAATACAAAAATAAGTAAAAAAATAGACACAAAAAGTGGTGAAAATTATAAAAGTATACAACTATAATTTGTGATTGGATACGAAAATATTAGAAACGAAAACACAATACAAATACACAAAAAGAAAAGTGTAAACGTACAGGCCCTTGTTCTCCTTTCAAATAAGATTCATTAATATCTCCTTAGAGCGGACAAACATACACAAGCAAATCGACATTTTAGATTTTAAAATATGTCGTAGCATTAGGTTTGGTAACCATCGTCTCTTCACTTTCTTTTTTATTATTTTCATGAATACAAAAAAAAAATTATTGAACACCATTTTGAAAAATATGATGACACCTCCATGTTATTTGAATACTAATTTCAAACATTTCTAATGATTTAGTCTTATGGTTTAAAAAACTTAACTTAACTTGAAAGTGTTAATCAAACAAAACAATGAATTTAAAAAATTAAAAAAACAACGGAAAAAAAGGACTAGAAAGGCAACCAAGTCCCAAACAGGCCCTTAAGGCGTAAGACCATAAGGGCACCCACCGTAAATTTTCTCTTTCTTTGCCAATCCACGGTTCTAACCGTACAGCATCTCCTGTGACAATCGCAGCCGTCAAAATAAGCCAACACGAGAACCCTCTTCTTATGTTGCCCCATGTTCGAGCCCCTATATATTCAGCTTTAACCCTTAAACCCTAATTTCGTACAAACTTAACGCCTCCATTCTCCCTGTATACTCTTTCTAGATTCATAAGCTAGGTAAGTTTTTCTCTCTGTTGCTCTGATGATACACCCGAAGAATTTGCTCTCTCACATTGATATGCGTCTGCCTATGAAGGATTTTATGTGTAATTGTTTGTTCATCATGAAAATAGCCTAATAGGAGGGCAGGAGACATTGTATTTCTGTTTAGATCTATCAATTTCACACTTGGTTAGTGCAATGTCTGGAAAGATTGGACATTTGTGCTTGCTTCAATATGGGTTGATTCAAAGATTGAACTTTTAGGCTAACTTATATGTAAATCAACTTGGGTTCTGTGTTTCATGTTCTTTCCCTTGAATAAATGGGTTTCATGAATAATACGAGCTTGCAAGTGACGAGAAAATAGACAGGGACATCAGACTCCATTTTGGAGAAAAGATAGACTTGGTCTTTGGGAATCTCTCTGATGCATTTAGTGTTAGAAAAACTCAATTGAAGGCCTGGTTCTAATTGTTACATGTTTGCATTCAAAATATTTTTCATGTATATTTTTGGATTTGAGCAAGTGCCTGTGATGGTTATAAATATACTCCGAGTATCAACAATGAAAAGGAATTTGAATCTGAGGCACCTCATTGTATGCTTTAGGCTATACTTTTTTAGGATATAGTTAGAAAATTTACTGGTCTTTTTTGCACAATCATTGCGTTTTAATTTCTTAGAATGGTTCTTTTTGCGCAAGTGATGATAAACAGACAGGGACATCAGAACCTCGTTAGGGTATGATGATTTGTCAAGATGGGAATCTCTCTGATGCACAAGCTTAACTTAAAAAATTTTGACATGATAATTTCTGTTCCTGATTTTAAATTCACGAGGAGTGTTTTCTTCATTGTAAATTCACACTCACAAGCTTAATTGCCAATGATGCATCCATTAAAAGTACCATGAGACTGCTCAATGATTTTCACTTTAAGAATCATCGCAGCTGAGGCTATGACTGGAATGTGTATTACTTTTTAATCGTTTTGTGGGCATTTGTTTTGGAGTCCTAGTTGCTTTGATTGAGTTTTATTTTGTTAGTTTGCCTATGATGTGTTTGCTTGCAGCGTATTATCAGAAATATTGATGATGACATGCAATTGTCACTACCTCTGAGGCAAACTATCAGTTATTAGGATGAGTCTGCATTTTGTGAAGCTTTTTTTCATGGTCTTGTATTAGAGAAACGACCCCTGGGAGACAACTTAGATGAATATAGTATCCACTCCTGGCCTCTAAAGTTGTCTATTGGTGGAATCGATTTTCTTGAAACAAATTTTGATGTCAAGAGTGCAAACTCTACATTAGCCTTTTGTGGAGCTTGAGTTCTGCTTGCGTGGCCTATTGTATGAACTTTTTTAGTCAGGTACTACACGACTTCCTTTGTTCTTACTACCTATTAGGCAGCAAAAATCAACATCAGTTCTTAACTCTGAATTTTGTGCTTCAGTAGTGGTTCATGTTAGATAAGGTTAGTCTGTTTGATTAGTTAACTGTGTTACTATGCATGTTTTCGTCACAGAAGTATGCTGCAATGCGTCTTTGAAGCACAATATAACGTATCTTTCTTTTTCCTAACATAGCCTGATGATTGGTCATAAGAACGGAGATTTGAATGGTGCTCTTTGTAGTAGTCTGACCACAAATCGGGCTCCAAAGGCATCTAATGTAATAAACACTTCTAGATGGGAAATGAAGGCTTGCTATACTTGGTTCTAATTATCAGCTTATATACCTTGACTGTCACTTCTGTTCATTTTCTTAGTTTCTAGTTCAACTAGTTCACCATTGACATTATTTTCTTTATCTTTCCAAATCCTCATCTTGATTTTACTGTGCTGATCCAGCATGTTCTATACTCCTTGCTTGTTTGTTGGGAGATGCTGGTTATTGTGGCAGATGATGATGGAACTATTATTTGGGCTGATATTCCATGAAGCTCCAAATTCGAGCTTTTTAAAACTGATGCCACCAAATTTTGCCCTTCCTTTCTTTTAGTTGTTTATTTGAACTAGATGTTCTCAGTTGTGCATTTTTGTTATTTTGGTCTTGGAAAAGCACATAGGGAGTATTTGTTTTCACATTTTATATGCTTTGTTCCTTTTTTGCACCCTTATTTTGTATCCCAAAAAAGTACAGTAATGATGCCAAAACTGATGACAGAAGTAACACACCTTGTCTATAGGCGATATGCAAAGAATGCATTTCCCTGCAATGAGAGTTTTTGGTTGAGAGTCCCTTTTGGAGCATGGAAAGACTTGCAATACCATCTAACGTCTGTGTTGGACCTGAGTTTGTTTCTGCAAACTTGGACGCATGCGGCTGAAGTCGCCGTCTTATTCGAACAAATTGGCTCTTGCTGCATATGACACCGCTGGACTCTGGTTCAAAAATCAATATCCCAAATACAAGAAAGGATGCAGATTTGAGTGAGCCAGATAACATATTATAATAATCTTAAAGTAAAATTTTAATATGCTGCACTGTCATGGATAAAATCATTAATGACATTTTATGTCAATTTAAATGATTATGAGTGATACTTTTCTGATTTTATTACATGTACCTGATATCAATTTAAACTATGCTGCTTCAAAGTAATGTAACTAATGACACGTCGAAATGAGGACCAGAGGATGAGATTTTCCTGAGCATTAGTAGAAAATAATAGTTGAACTACTTTATTTGCTAATGATATACTTTTTGGTAAGTTTGTCAATGTTGAGTTTAGATTAGGAGCTATGATAATGAGGCAAGTTGGATGTGGATCTTATAAAATACGAACCCTTTCCGGTAGTTCTTATACACAGTTTTGCCCTGTCCTGCTACCGGCTCAAGGATACGGCGGACAATTTAAAAACTTAACCCGCTTGATTCGTCCCATAGAATCATGTCAGGTTGCCATTCTAAGCTATAATATTCTAGTGTTTTTCGGCATTACAACTCCGGGACTGTAAAAAGCTGTAACTCTCTCAGATGGTAGTAATTGCTATTGTGGATGGTGACGGTGAATTGGACTGTTGAGGATGAGTTTTTCCCGTTTATTATTAGAAGACAATAATTGAAATATTTTTTTTATTTGCAAATGCCACCTTCTTTGGTGAGTTTGTCATTGTTGAGTTTAGTTTAAGAGCCGCAACAAAGACAATCATTATATTTTTTTAAAGTGATCAGAATCCTACTGTTGGTATTAACGATAGTATTTAGATGATATTCTCATTCGATAAGAAGACATCCCCACAGCAAAGACAATTATATTTTTTTTTATATTCTGCGATGCAAAAGTTTGTACATTATTGTCGAGGAATTGAGTTGGATACACATAGCCACCAACTATGTTGTGTCCGGGAACTGACTAAACTAAGATTCTCTTTGACCGGGCTTATTTTTTTCAAATTTTTTTTTTGGGGTAGTAATGCAGAATAGCATAGATAACTTAAGTGTTTTCCACCCAGAGGTGAATACAGAAAGCATAGTGCAACTTTACACACAAGACTCTACCGAGTCTATAATATAAGAGTTAAGACAACAATATACACAGTTAGGGCTGTATACGAACCGAGTTCGAGCTGAATATGGTTGTGTTCGAATTTGGTTTGTTTAACTTTTGCTATGTTCGAGCTCGGCTCGTGTTTGTCAAAAGAAAAAAAATCAATGTTCGAACTCGGCTCGAGTTCGTGATTGTAAAACTTGGGCTCGACTCGCTCAGCTTGTTTAACAAAACGAGTTGAACTCGAGTTTCAAACTTGGCTTGTGTTTCTTGTCAATTGCCAACTCATCCCTAAATTCGTAAAAAATCTGAACTCCTTCAATTTAATCAAATTAAAATGAATCAAAATCATATTACAAAAGATACAAGATGGATGCAGAATCAAAAAAATTACAAAAGAAATATTGAAGATCTTGATTGGCTGACGATGAAAACGTAGAAACCAGCAGATGCATGCGCGGGCGACGGTGAGATTACGAGCGTCGATGTCGATGACAGGCGATGATGGCATCGTAGAGGGGGAGAGAGGCGATGATAGCGTTGTAGAGGCGATGAGATTACCGGCATTGTAGACAACGTCCCTTTGAGCGTGTGTGGAGGGGTAAAGAAGGGGCTCCGTTGCATGATCAGTGAGGCTTATGTGTGTTTTTGTTTGTGTGTGTGAGAGACGAGAGAGGGAGGTGGGGAGCAGACGGCTGCTCTGTCATGTGAGTAATTTGTGTGTGTTTAGGTTTAGGTTTTTATTTATATAGTTAGGGTTAGGTAGGCTTCACAGATTGGGCTTTACATAATGGGCTATTCCCATGGCCTTGGGGTTTTGAGCCAATTGACGTTAGGGCTTTCATTTTTAAGCATTAATTTAGATGGTATATGTAAATGTTAATTTTTTAAAATAAATTTTAATTAATTTATTATTTAAATAATTTTTTCGCGAACATGTTTGTGAACATTTTGGTGTGTTCATGTTCGGCTCGTTTAATAGATGAGCTCTACAAACGTGTTCACGTTCTGTTCGTTTATTATGTTAAAGAACACCAACGAGTTTTAGAGAGAACGAACCACGAGCCGTTCGTGAACAGCTCGATTCATTTACAGCCCTATACACAGTACACAAAAGACGCACACAAAGCAGAAGAGTTAAAGATCTTGTTGCGGCAAAAAGTCATGCACCCAGTCCTGAAAGACGTTGATACGTGCATGGCAGGCAAAAGCAACTAGTGATCTGGATTCCTTGAGCTGGGGCGACGTGGCTTTGTCAAAACTAAACTGGTGGAAATCAGATAATAAGTAGCAAAAGTCGTACATTATCAGAGCAGTGGTATCAGGGATGTCCATCGTGTCCGATAGCTGTACTGATGGTTCTTCAAGAAAGTTCCATTTCGCCAATCCAGCTCTTTTAGATCCTGGGGAAATATGAGATTCAGCTGCTAAGATACCATTGCCAGAGAGAAAATGCTCATCTTCTGAATCAGATTCATCTTCTGAATCAGATTCATCTTCGGATATGTCTCCAAAATCTGGGGCAGTAAAGATGGTCCCTCCTTTGTGCTTTGTCTTGGATTGCGGACTAAATAACGCCACCGTTGAAAACTGGAAAAAATGAGAGCGTTTGGTAACCATTTTTTTCCCCTTCAATTTAAAAAATCAGTTTTTAAATCAAGGCTATTTTTAAAAACTCCAAAAATGAGTTTTTTTTAAACCACCACCACCACCCTCCCACCTCCGGCGACCACAGCTGGACGGCAGCCATGTCTGGCGACCATCGCCAGCGACTGTCGGCGGCCACCTCCAGCTACTGCCGGCGGTCGGCAGCCACCTCCGGCGACCACCGTCGGTGGCACCCTTCAAGGTCCACCGGTGGCCACCTCCGGCGACCACCATCGGTGACTGCCGACGACCACCGTCGGCAGCCGGCAGCCACCAGCTATCGCTGGCCGCCACCACCGTCGGCCACCACCACCTCAAATCACCACAAAAAAAATTGGGTTATCAAACACCCACTTATTTTTGTAAAAAAAAAAACTTAAACTACTTTTAATTTTTTTTTTTTTGGAAACTCAAAACCAAAAAAAAAAAGTTTTGTCAAACATAGCATGTTGTGATGTAACTTTTTGGTGGTGCACTAAGGGTGTGATATTCTACATTGAATGCTTTTAGCCGCCTGCTACACTGTATAGCAGACGGCGCAGTAGAAACTAAATTTTCCTGTCTTTGGCCGTCTGCTGTACTGTGTAGCGGACGGCGCAACAGAAACTCTCAACTTCAACACTTAGAAAATTTTCTCGTCTTTTTTCGTCTGCTATACTGTGTAGCGGACGGCACAGCAGAAACTCTCAAATTCAACACTTAGAAAAATTTTCGTCTTTGAAATTTTCCGGTAATTGGACGTCCGCTACACTGTATAGCGGACAACGCATTGGAAACTCTCATCTTCAACACTTAGAAAATTTTCTCCAATTTGGATGTCTGCTACACTGTATAGCGGACAGCGCAGCAAAAACTAAATTCTTTGGCCGTCTGCTATACTGTGTAGCGGACGGCACAGCAGAAACTCTCAACTTTAACACATAAAATTTTACTGTTTTCCCGTCCGCTATACTGTGTAGCGGACGACGCAGCAGAAACTCTCTTCTTCAACACTTGAAAATTTTTTCGATATTTGGACGTCCGCTACATTGTATAGCGGACAACGCAGCAGAAACTCTCATCTTCAACACTTAGGAAATTTTTCCTGTCCGCTACACTGCATAGTGGACGGCGCAGTAGAAACTCTCATCTTCAACACCTAGGAAATTTTCCCCCATTTGGCCGTCCGCTACACTGTATAGCGGACGGCGCAGCAGAAACTCTCAACTTCAACACTTAGAAAATTTTCTTGTCTTTTGCCGTCCGCTATACTGTGTAGCGGATGGCGCAGTAGAAACTCTCAACTTCAACACTTAGAAAATTTTCCCCCATTTAGCCATCCGCTATACTGTATAGCGGACGGTGCAACAGAAACTCTCAACTTCAACACTAAAATTTTCCTGTTTTTTGCCGTCCGCTACACTGTGTAGCGGACGACGCAACAGAAACTCTCAACTTCAACACTTAGAAAATTTTCCCCCATTTTGTTTCCCACCATTCAATCATTCTCAATGAGAGAAAAAAAACCAACTCAAATCAAAATCTAATCAAATAAACCCAAATCAAATGTCAACTGATTTCAACACAAATTAGTCAAATTAATCAATCAATCATCTTCAACACAAATCAACTGATCTCAACACAAATCAAATCACACCAATGATAGCTTTTCAAATAATCAGGATTTATTAAAAAAAATTATTCTAATGGTACAATGTCAACTGGGGTCCTCATGTTGAGCCGAATTCTCGTCCTTAGACGGATTTTTAATAAACCTAACCGCTCTAGGCCGGCCTTTCATAATTTGTCAAGCTATCCTATATCTAAAGCCTTCTACGCATTCTTAACTCCAGGCGGCCGCCCTGAGGCTCTCAGACCGACAAATGTAATCCATGTACATGCAAAGGAAGACGTCGTAGTTCGAAGTATTATGTTGCTTGGGCCTCCTCTTCTTCAATCGAAAATGGAGCTTTGGCCGCGCCGGTACAGGTACACTGCGGATAGCATGGACCATGGCACAAAATAGATTCTGCAAGAAACAGAAAATGGCGTAAGACACGAGTTAACATTTACAATTGGCAAGTTACAATAAGCATTAAAAAACAATCGTAAGATTACCATAGAGTCCAACTGGGCTTTATACATCCGCGACACAAGCATGTGGATGGTATCATCGTGGAGACTGTCGATCACCGATACGACTTTTTCTGTTGGTTCATAGCAAACCAAGTACCAGTGTCTTTTTCCTAATTAGAAACACCTGGGCAACCCTTGCGCTCACTGGACTATCCCTATTAAGATCGCTCGTAGGTTAGCGGACGGTCTCCACTGGCTCAACTTTTTCTTCCCTCCTTGTTCGACCCACTCATGCCATTCAGACACTAGGAGGCTATGAGAAAAGGCATCCAACACAAAAAAGCCTGGTTACTCGTTCAGTCGCTCCCGACCCATTTCCTTCATAATCTCCACGTAGGTAGAGATGACACTGTTGTCTAACCAACTCCCCGGAGCCAGGGAGGACATTTCTCTCCACATTTCTCCCCACGAGCAACAGTAATCCATGCCCTCTGGGTGATCCACACTATACGACACTTTGTCTCGGGGGGGGGGGGGGAACTAAAATAATGCTATTTGAATATTTGGCATTTATGCGACTTTAGGGATTTCAATGGATGCCCTTTGTGATATTATCCTCGGGGGTCGACTGTGGGATATTGCACTCCTTCGGGGGGGTCGACCGGGGGATATTGCCCTCCTTCGGCAACAGATGTCCTGCCCACAGGACAATGGGCAGTGTCTCAGACAGACTAATGTTTCTGAAACCCCAGTTCTACGTGACTTGACTCTGAGAGAGGGGTTGGGGTTTCGTGAAATATCTCGAACTTCGGGAGCTGTTTAAACTAGTCATCCGTGACCCGAAAAATAAACGGGGGCTAATTTTGAGCAATACTCGAGTATTAGAAGCTTGTGGAAGCTTAAAATAATTTTGGGACAAAAATGTAATTTTTGAAATTTTTGGGGTATTTTTGTAATTTTTGAAAATTAGAGGGGCTATTTTGCAAATTTTGAAAATTGGTTACAAGATGGTGCCACCTCCTCCTTGGTTATTTGATGACTAATGAAATAAATTATAAAATAATAAATTGGGATAAGATCTTTAAGTGAAGAAAGAAAACAAAAAGAAAAAAAAACAAACAAACGAAAAACCAAAAGAGAAAACTTTCCCTTTCGGGAAAGAAGGAGAACAAGATAGAGAAGTAGCAGCAAACCCAGAACTCGCGGGAACAGGGGCTCGAGCAAGAAATCAAGCAGAAAAATCACAGAGAGAGAGAGAGATTAGGAATGATCTCTTGAAGGGTAATCTTTTACCCCTTCTCATGTGCTAATTCACTGTGTGCCATGGGTGTTTAGTGTGTGTTCTTATGTGTGTATGTTCATGGAATCGGGTGGTCGTTCATGTGTATTGTGGTGGGTGGAACTGCATATAGAGTGAATTGGGATGGGAATTGGTGAGTATTATGGTGTATCCGAGTGTGGTTGTGTGGCAATATGTGCGTGTTTCAGTGTGTGTCGTGTGTGTGTGTGTGTAGGTGTGTCACGGGTGAAACTGTGTGTGGATTACATGTGTTTGTGGGTGTGATTCATGTATAAGTTTATGTTGTAGTGTGTGTTAGAATGTGTTTTAAGTATATAAGGGTGTTTCAGTGTGTGTATTTATGGATATCAGTGTGTGCGTGTGTGTGAAAGTGAGGTGTGCTTCGGCAGAGTATGGGGAAGATGAAGTGTGCGCGTGTTTAGGTGCGTTACCGTGTGTGTATGATTTGAATAGTGTGTGTTATTGTCGCTAAATGTGACATTCATTTAAGCAATTTTTAATTGAATTTTAATAAATAGTTAGGGCCAAAAATAGACAAAGTAAGAAACTGTAACCCCTAGTATTTTTACGAGAACTACGCTCTGGAAAATTTTGGGAATTTTTGGAGTCCGTGAAGTGCGCTAAATTGGAGCACCGATTAAAGAACTTTATCGGATTATTTAACATATCAAACCAAGATATTTTGATCTGAAAATTTTATGCATATCTTATTTTACTGATATGTTTCATATGCTAAAATTTTGTGCCATTCTGAGGCCGATAGGTATTTTTTACGAAACTGACCTTTTAGCGCTCGGTCCGGACACTGTTCGGAATTTTCAGACAAAAATTTTTTAAAATACTTTTTAGTCCAGAAATGACATCAAGATACTTAAAATAGCGGTTTAAGATATTTTTGAGATTTTTTCAATGCCGAAAACCCCAGGGGTGTTTTGATAATTTTACTTATAAGAGGTATTTTGAAATAAATTTACATACAGTAAGATTATTTTAGTGACTTTGCTTATGGAAAAGTCATTTTGAGAATTTAAGTGTAATGGGGGGTATTTTGGTAATTTGCCGCCCCGAAGGGGTATTTTGGTAATTTGACCTAAGAAATGTATTTTTACATAAATTTAAGTATGGGAAGCTTATTTCAGTGATTCTACTTATGGGAAGACCATTTTGGTAATTTAAGTCCGAGAGGGGCATTTTGGTAATTTTACACCCTAGGGGCGTTTTGGTAATTTCACATACGCGGTGCGAGGGGTTCATTTTGGGAATATGTATGAGTTCGTATTAAGTTTTACTTTTGTTCTGTAGGCTGTATTCTAATGGTTCGATTATTCCGTTTAGGTTAAAGCTAAAGACTTCCGGTTAGGATAATTTAGCTGCGGATCCAGGTAAGGGATTCTATCTGAACCTTAGGTAAGGACTTCCGTCCGAACCCTTATTTTGATAACTCGTACTTGTAAGTACTCATTTGAATTACTTATGATTAATGTCGAACTCTGAAGTATGCATTGATATCAGCATGTTCTTGTCCAGAAAACCCTAATATTGAACCTGGATCGATTATTTGAAAATCTTTTGATGCTCGCCTGTTATTGTGTGCTGAGCAGATTTGATAATTGTCTGTATCCGTTCTTCCGAATTTTTTTGTGCTTAAAACTCAAAAATTATTTGTAATCGTTTTTGTTGTTTATCTGTGATTTTTCTTCTGAAAATTCTGATTTCTTCTGAAAATTTTGAATGCTGACTTGTGTCAGTATGATTATCATTATTGGAATCTGAATTGATTTCGGTGATTGAGCTTATGTTAATGCTCATTGATATTGTTGAGTTTTCTGTGTTGACCTATGTTATCTGTTCTGTTCTGAGACGGGCGTTATAAGGCTGGTCTGAATCATGCCTGGAATGCAGGCTAGTACCCAAGTGGACTAGTAATTATTCTGGTACAACATGCATGTGTACACTCTGTTAGCGTGCCGGAATGGCATTGCAATCGCTCAGGATCAACATTGATTTTTTTTATTTTCTCTGTTCTGTATATTGTCGTGACTGCTGCGGTAATGACTGGAAAGTATTCTCTGAAATAATTTGTGCTTGGGTTGAAATCCCTTGAGAAATTCAGTGTATTTTGAAAAGAGCTATTTTCAGATGATCTATGTACGTTTGAAATATCGCGAGAAAACTCTGTTATATTTTGAAGATGATCTTTTATTAATCGTTCTGGAACCCATCATGGGTATTATTATTTATTTTGGTATCTGTTTCTGTGAATTTTGATCATTTTGAGAATCATTGAGTTTTTGACCGTTTGAAGTATTGTAGAAATCTTTGTCCGTTGGATTCTTGGAATCGTTTTGTAATCCTGTTGGTAGTCCTTGTACGACCTTACTGTGCTCTCAAAAGCTCACTCTCTGTTTGATTCCCTTCTGCAGGTGATGATAAGCTGTAGCAGATTCGGGAATGGGTTAGAGTCTGTGTGAGCTTTCGGTGGGCCTCCACTTCCGTGTAATGAGACCCCTGCGTGGGTTGGTATCGTTACCTTGGTTTATAAGGACTCGAGTCTGTAAATAATCAGGTTTTTATAGTTTAAGCAGTTTTGTAAGTTTGTACTTGATGAATCTGAGTTGATACTGAATTAGATGATTTGGAATATGTGTTAGTGAACAGGTCTGATAGGTGTGATGTGATCCGGTAGGTTAACGACCCGGGAGTTCGGGGCGGCAGAGCTCCAGATTTTTGAGGGCGTTACATTCCGATTCCAGAAACAAAGAGAAGGAGGGCGCACTATACTCTTTCCACGGTGCTTGAGCCTGGCCCATGGTGCTTGGCGGTCCCCAATCACCACCCATTCCCAGTTCAGAGGGACCACCGTAGAGCTGGCTCACCCCCAAAGTCTGTCCCAAAAGATCAGCGTATCCCTCGCTCACATAAGGGGGCTGCCACCCTGGATAACCCATTTCTGAGCTGACGCCTGAAGGCTGTCCCTATGCTTGGCGTAAAAAATTCTCACAGCCAAATGCCAACGCTTCAGCCTGTTGGCGAAGCTCCTCGCCCATTACATCCACCAGATCCTTCCGCTCGCTTAGCTTCTAGAAGAAGGCGAACGAGGCATTAACCTACATACAAAGAAATAATAAATAAGTAACTTCATACACACACTTAGAATCATCAAGTTCAATTAAAAGCACTGGTTGGGCCACTTACCAGATTGTATGCCATCTGCTCATCGATATGACCCCTAGGGTGCCCCATGTTCAAACCTTACTGGGCTACTCTCCTCTGGGTGATGCGGTAGTACCACTCATTGTACTGTTTGATGCTGATCACGGGGTCAGGCTCTGACACAATGGCCGCCAGCGTGTCCTGTAGGAATTCCAAACCTCAATTTCTCGTGCGCACAAGTCGTGCGCATTTGCCTTGCCAAACTGTCTGACACCTGGTGGGTTCCTGTTAAGCCTCATATCTAACGCATCGGCTGGCAACCCCTGCAGGCATCAAAATGGCACATAGTGCGATCTAGCAGCTGCCACTCTGCAACCTCGAAGTGGATCAGGGGTGTGCGTTGTAACCCGGAGAGTGTGAAGACGAACACTCTCCCACCCGTCGCACCAAACGTTTGTATGTTGCCCATCGCATCTGGCCCAGAGATAGCGAGTCGAGCTCCCCTCGATAGTACGTAATGTTGTGATGGGGATCGTCTCTCCTCTGGTAGTGGCTGTCCTTCTGGCTGTACTCCCAGGCTCACAACCGAGGCCACACATTATCGATTTCGTCCCTACGCCTGGGTGCACTGGTAGTAAGGTGTTCATAAGACCACACCTAGGATCAAAGACAAATTAAATAAAGAAATCGTCAAAATTTATTGTCGATTCAACAAAAAAAAATTGAACACGTAATCAAGATTTGTATGATATACCTGTAATAGCGAGAGACAAGCACATATAGCTTTGGAGTCGGGTCTCGTTGCCTTGTGCAATGCTCAGTACAGGTACGCAAGAGTTGCTGTACCCTAGGCATAATTCCCAACCTCCAGCAGGTTACCTAGCAACAGAATATTTGACGCTGACCGTATTCTACGTTCTTGGGATCATAATTGCCCCCATCACCGACAAGAGGAAAGCTTGTGTGTACAGCACAAGCATTTGATCCTTGTAGTTATCCTGCAGAACCTTGTAGATATCTACCAACCACTTCAACTTGATACCACCAGTGCTAAATTGATCATGGAGTATCGAAGTAAAGAAGTCCTTAGCGGTTCTCTTATTCGTTGTTTCCGATGGAAGAGCTATTACTGACCGCCCCGTCACCGGTAACCCTAAGATGAATCCTACGTCTTCTAGGGTAATTGTCATGTGATCAGATAATACATACAATGCTAGCATGTGCTCACATAAGTTCACATGCGGTATATATGTATGTACATACATACAAACAGACACGGAATGAGATTTTACAAGTTAAATCAGATGAACAAATAATACACAATACACTTATATATATATATATATATATATATATATATATATATATATATATATACATACATAAATTGACAAATGCAAGCACAATGCAATGCATACATATTCAAAACCATGCATAAGTCGCAATACTCATAACAACTCTAGATTATAAACAAATAAAGGATTGGTTTGTGAACATACGTGATTGATGAGACGATTAAAGAATTTCTTGGAAAGAAATTGCCCCGATCTACTTGTCAACGCCGTTAGAAAAATTTTCAGAAGAAAGAATAAATAAAAGTTTCGAAGTGGGTGTGTATGTAGGTCAAGTCCACTACATAGTATAGCGAACAGTAAAAATTGCTTGCCAAACAAAAGTTGTCCGCTATACAGTGTCGCAGACAATGGGATAAGGACAAAGTAACTGTAGTGCAACGACAGGACTAATGTGACAACTGTCAGGGGGTTGTGGATGATTTGACCACCTTTTGGCAAAAAGTCGTCCGCTACACTGTGTAGCGGACAACTTTTTGACTGTCACATGTCAGGACAAAAAAGTTGTCCGCCATACAGTATAGCGGACAAGGGAGGAGGGGCAATATGGTAACAAATTCCGTCCGCTACACTATTTAGCGGATGACTGACAGCTTCTGAAAAAAATCTGGGCCGTCGGGATGATCTACCAGATCGTGCTAGCAAAATCTCCTATTTTGCTAGCGCTCTCAACGGATCAGCTCCCTATATATATATATATATATATATATATATATATATATATATATATATATATATATATATATATATATATATATCCCTCATTTATCACTTGGAGGATAAGTATGGATTAACAATACATATAAATGGATATTTCCCTTCACGCCTGCAATATTGATATCAATAGTTAAAGGGAATATTTCGAAGAGAAGATGGATTATGGGAGTGTGCGACTTGAACTATTGATTGGTGTGCAGATATATGCATTTAGCTATCTACTATATTGGAATTTCACAACCTAATATGTTGTCTTTGTTCCAACTGCACGTAAGCCCTATACATAGGATAGGCTGGTTTGCTTGAAGAGAATTTTTTCTATGATCAAACCCAAATCATGTCCTACGTGAGCAGGCTCCGTAAGATCCGGTAAAATGAGTGAATTAGATAAAACATAATCAAATAAGTAATTTGGCCAGTAAAATCCTGCCTAATGGAGAGATAGTTGGAAAGCTGGCAAAATCCTTTACTTTTCATTACAAAACAAACCAAAAAAGATGGATTATTTTGTGAAAGAATTTTTGGGCCTATCAAAGTAGAATCTGTGCATGTGGAAATTATCGAGTAATTAGAGATGAAAAAGAAGACCCAAAATTTTGCGAACAGTCTGGAGTTGAATTTGTTGATTCTCGGATACGAAAATATCAAATTGGCTACATCAAACTTGCATGTCCAGTAAGCCACGTGCGGTACTTGAAATGTCCTCCTAGTTATATTGTGAATCTTCTAGATAAACCTCTTAAAGAATCAGAAAGGCTAGTATACTGCTATGTGTGATTTGATCAAAATTCTAATTTTACAGATTCAAAATACGAAATTGTCATCCCATTCAACCTAATCGAGGATGCCCTCGACCTGACATGTCACTTGGGAGGAGTAACAAGAAGCTCATAACTAGGAGTATTAAATATCCACTATGCCCAAATAAAAAGGAGAATTGATCCATGGTTTATTTCGTAACAAATAAATAGGAATTTATAGTTATACATCGTAAAAAAAGACTTTCTTTTGTGGAACTAACCAGTTCTTTTTCTGTTAGAAAGAAATTATGTTCTAGTAAGAAAATATCAAGAAAGGTCATGGTTACAGGAGTCTATCCATCGTATATAGACTTTAAGGGTATCTTGGCATAACCATCGAAGTGAAGTCAGGACTTAAAAGATCGAATGGAACACTACATAAACAAGTAAATCCCTTAGGAATTACAAAGTACTCTTTTTAATTAAGTATGGGATTCATCACTCGAGCGGAAGTAGACTACTCAAGAATTTCAAATTTCATTTATGTCATAATTGAATAAAGAATTTAGAAAATATAAATAAAAGGAAAACGAATCAATAAAATCTTGTTTGGTCTTCACTGGGAACTTGAGTAAGGTTTCATTGATTGTTGTTGTGTCTGGTTCAATAATACTGCCTATCCTAACGAGTTTTATGGATCTACTAGACCAAAAGCTTATCAAGCTCAAGCATTTACTTTTCTAGTTAGAGACCAACGTCTTGGAGGTAGTTTGGGATCCGCTCAAGGACCTACCGGTTTAGGTAAATATTTAACGTGTTCTCTGACTGGAGAAGTCATTTTTTGAGGGACTATGCAGTTTTAGGATCTACATGCTCCTTCGTTAGAAACTCTGAGAGGTCCAAATGGGTTGGAGTTGAGTAGGTTGGAAAATATTTGAAGTGCTTTTCCTGATTCGACCCCTGTAAAGATATATTCTGAAGTTTGGGATTTACCTGAAGGAAAAGGAGATATAAGAAAAGGCACTAAGAGAAAATGAAAACTAAATTAATAAAACATGGAAAATGTAGTAGTTTACTAGAACAAATTCGGTTAAGATGTAGGATACCTATCCAGAAGTTTTTGCAACTCAATTATAAATGATGAAATCATTAAAGATGTGACATTTTTTAACTCTATTTGTAACTCACTAGAGGCCAAAAAAATAAAGAGAAGATGTGTACGAACGAGATACCCAGTAACAAGAAGAAGAAAAAAGATTGAATAGAGGAAGTCCCAAAAATTTGGCAATCTTAAATACCTATAGTTTGATACATAATAAATTATTCATAACCAGTTCACAGTCGATATGTGGATGTATCACAAGGAATGCAGTCCGAGTAAGATACTAAGTATGTTGATGTAGGACAAATTAAGGATGGAGTAAGGGCAGAAAACAATGGCTTCTTCTTAGAAAGATCTGAAGAGTGGCAGTACTGCAAGGGCGATGTCATGGGGTGAGTACACGACAATAGTCATAGTCAAATTCTTAGGTCAAGAGTTAAGGTCTCGCGTTAATGTTCTGTGTGTTCTCTCTCTAGAATTCTAGAGTGATAAATTAAATGTTTTCTATTCTTTTGTCCAGAAAATAAATTCTCAAGCCCCCTATTTATAGGGGTTGATATAATGATGTCATCAACCGACACGTGGTGCTCTCTGAGAATGACACGTCATCGAGGGGGACCATAAATGCTGGTGTTCATGGATTGTCGGATCACATATTCACCCAGCATGTTCTGCACAGCGTCGCTCTGTCTATCTGGAAAGTCTGGCTCACACAGCGCCAATGTGGCCAAAGAACTCTTTTGATCTAGCCACCAGTCCAAAGCCTATGCAAAGTCCCACAAGGCATCGAGAGACGCTGAGGACTTGGCAGCGGTGGGGAAGGCCCGACGTCCAACTGCAAGGCAGAATGCCCTCTGAAGACCTACTACCGTCCCGGAGTGAGGGGTGGGGGATCATAGTCCCTAGGGGTGCCAATGAAAAGCCCCCAGTGCATGTAAACCAGTCACGCAGTCATCCTGGCGAAAAATAGTGTCTTAGAGAGCGAGCCTATCCCGCAAGTGTCCTTATCCCAAAGCACTCGAATGCGCCAAATTAGCGTCCTGGAGGAGTCGCCTACCCGACAAGCTGAGGTAGTGTTCCGGAGGAGTCGCCTACATAGCGGGAGGGGAGTCCTTATGCCGGAGTACTTGGAGCTCCCGATGTAGATAATGTCCCGAAAGAGTCGCTTATTCTCGTTGGATGCTGCACACTCCGTAGAGTGGGTCGGAGCATGTTCCACGACCAAGGCCAGGTGCGCATGGTGTGGTGAACAGATCAACCAACACCAGGGGGTGCAGTAATGTGCCAGAGAGTCGGGGGCACGATTGTATTAGTAGCGCGGCGCTTAGGCGCGGTAAAGTGTGAGGTGCCGGGGGCACGTGACATGAAAAAGCAGACATGTGTCGGGAAGTCAAGCGTCGTGCAGGGGGGACATTACACAAAAACAACGCTTAGGAGAGGCAATTATGTCCCAGAATTAGGTGTCCAGTTAGGGGCACATGACGCAGAGACGGCGCTCAGGTGCCACCACTGGTGTCCCGGAGTTAACGTCATGCCGGGTTGGGATAACAACGGTCCAAATGTGCGCATTCAGATTGGGATAGCAGAAATCCGAACTTGCATAGTCAGGATGAGATAGCAACAAATGCCATGAAATTGTACAACATATTATAGATCATGACATTTTTTATGACTCAGCTACATACAACATATTTGGACCCTGCTCACCTCACCAAAAATACAGGCACACTAGCCATCTAATCAGAGCAATTTATTGGCATCCTTGTGCCAAGAATTAAGCCTTCAACAAAGAAACTTACCCAAATCATCTCAATTATGAAGTTATTATTTTTGGTGAGCAGTAAGAACACCTCATTAATTTAAGGGTCTTAATAAAGATTCGTTCGTAGTCTGACTATCTATCAATGTGACGTAATATCAATTAAATTACTGTGCAATTGATTCGACTCCATTGATTAGACACCTTGAAAATTGTCTCAAATTAGAAGGGAAAAAATAATGCTTAGAGGAAAACGAAATTTGGTTCCAACTACCATATTGATTCTTAATAAAGAGTTTTTTCCTAAATAATCCATTTTTATTACTTAATTACCCATCTACCCCATTTTCAACCTTCTTTACCTATCTAACCCATTTTTGAAAATCTCACTTTTAAAGAGAGATTTCAAGTTGAGAAAACGTGGTTTCAAACTACGTTTTCAAGCAAATGTTAATCGTAGTAACGTTTGCTTGAAAACGTGGTTTGGAAAGCTTGAAATCTCTCTTTGAAAGTGAGATTTCCATTAAACATAGTAACGTTTGCTTGAAAACGTGGTTTGTAACCACGTTTGCTTGAAAACGTGGTTTGTAACCACGTTTTCTTGGCTTGAAATCTCTCTTTGAAAGTAAGATTTTCATATTAACGTTTGCTTGAAAAACTTGACTTGAAATCTCTCTTTGAAAGTGAGATTTTCATTAAACATAATAATTTTTGCTTGAAAACGTGGTTTGAAACTACGTTTTCTTAGCTTGAAATCTCTCTTTGAAAGTGAGATTTCTAAAAATAAATTAGATAGATAATTAAGATTAAAAATGAGGTAGATAGGTAATTAAGTAATAAAAAGAGATTATTTAGGAAAAAACTCCTTAATAAACTCCAAGTCGTGAGGTGTCTTCTTTTGAAGTAATAATGATGAATCCAAAATCAACCTCCGAAGTCCAAAAAGCCCCGGCAATTTTGGTGGTCGGCCACGCCCACGGATTTGGACACTTTTTCCCTTCAACCTTTGAGTGCGAGCCGACACACCAAAAGTACAAAAGGCCAGGTGTCCATTCACCTCACCCTGTGAAATAAGGCATTTTCTAATTTCGAAAAATGAAAATCTAACGTGCCCTTTGCTTCTTGTTTTTTCCGTTTCTATGTTCATGTTATGTGAAATATCAAAATGATGTTTTCTCCATTTTTAGATTTTAAAGAGTGAATTAATATTTATATATAAACTAATTACAGAAACATAAAAAAGTTTATAATTTGAATGTCCTTTTCGAGTGGCTTATACGTTAAAGAGAGACAGAGAGAGAAGTGAAGTCAAGTAATGTGTTTACGATTAGTTGACAAGTAGTTTCTACATTTTGTGTTTCAAAGGGTACCCGAAGAAAATAGAAACAGGAAAACATTAACCATACGAAGTGCGAGCGTTTTACATTGGATTTATAGTTTATACTGTCTTCACTAGAAACATTAAAGGAAAAATATGTAAATAAAATCAAAAGTTCACTACTTTCCTTCAATGAAAAAACTACTTTTGCCAGCTAATTTTATCGACCTCAATGATCATGGTAACGGGGAATGAGAGGGACATGCACGCTAAGCACACAACATGTTTCTGTAGAGTGGGATGTGACGGTGGTAACGACAAACGAGAGGAGAACACGGACACGAAGCACGCACCATGTTTTTATGGAGTAAACTTCTTAGATAATTGCCGCAAGTTAAAAAAGAAAGAAAAAAAATGGAAAATGACATTTGGTTCCAACTTCTAAGATGATTCCCACAAAACTTTAACTCCTGAGGTGTCTAGTTGTCCTAATCAAACCAGAATTTTAATATTCAAAATCAACCTCCGAGTCCAAAAGCCCTAGCAATTTTGTTTCCCCTCGCGCCCATCGATTTGGGCGCTTTGACAACACTTTGCCTTCAATTTTTCGGTGCGAGCGACACCCCCAAAATATCACAAAAGACGTGGTACCCACTGACCTTATGAAGGAGGCATCTTGCCATCTTCTAATCCGAAAATTTAAAAGCTAAAGCATCCTTTGTTACTTCATACTCCGGGTGGGATGCCTTCTCTCGTGATTTTACGTTTAGAATTGAACTGAATAACTGAACATCAAAACTAAGTAGTAGGATTTGAAAGTGTACTCTCTCGTAATTTTATGCCCGGAAATGGATAAGGCAATCAAACACCAAATCTTTGTTAGCTCTGAAGTGATAGGGGAACGAATTACTAAATGTTAAGCCTCTATTTCTATAGTTTGAAGTAAATAGAAGCGTGTATTAGCTTGTATGGATACCATTTTAAGAATTAAGAATACACTTTATGTAAACACTACTTGCGAAAATATAAAAATACATCTGTATCATTTAAATGTTCCCGATAGTTATATGTCAAAAAGAGTGGGATGAAGTCCAATTACATGTTTGCAAAGGCTAGATGAAAAGTATTTAACTTTTGTGTGGTAAAAAATAGAGTTAGAAAAGGGTAACCATTGTCCCGTAAGGTGATCTACACATAGAGGCCAGCTTCATAAATATGATGGCCCTACTCATAAAGTGCAAATTTTTACTGAATTCTAGAGAGAAAATCAAAGTGACAATCATGCTTTTCTCAGCGGAAAACCCGATTTGTACCTGATAACTTTATGTAGAGCTATGTTAACATTATAAATAATAATCTTTTGCCTTTCCAAGACTTGATCATTGTAACGGCAAGGAAGCTGATAACGAGCATGTTAAGCATGTAATATAATTTTTATGGAACATGATGTGATAATGGTAACGACAAATGAGATATGAGAACACGTACCCAAAATCCACTCCATGTTTTGTAGAGCAAGATACCGATGGTGAAACCCAACGAGACTCGCTTGTAAGCAAATCCTAGTATTACCATAGCTTAGTGAATTATTTGTTTTTCACCTTCGCTCCTAAATTATCGCACAAAAATGTACAAGCAGGATATATTGCAACACAAAAATAGAATTTATATTGATCAGATCAACAATGTCTAATTCAGTGATAGAGTGACCAAACATGCAGGGCTCATCCTTAAAAATCAACAAGCCCGCTTATGGAAAACCCAATCATGAATATGTACAATTTCCATAGCCAAATACCAAAAAATACAAAATAGAGCTGCTCCTTCATGGCTTTAATCCAAGCTTGGCAATTTAAATCCATAAACTAGCCTACTAAAACCGCATCTTCTTCTTTCAGACCCATCTTATTGGTTAGTTTGCGAGTAGAATCAGATGCTAGGCCTTGTTTAAAGACCAAATCTTCCACCCTCTCCTCCTTAGGGGAAGGAAATAGTAAATCTTTTGAAATTTTACCCATTGAGGCTAAGCTCAATATCTCAGATTCATCCAGGCCTTTAGCAGGACCAAGACTACATCTATCTGTCCCATACTTTGCGAATGCATCTTTGAATTTCTTGATCTGCATTAAGAAAATTTCACACTTAAAAGCCGAAAAATAAATAGAATGGCAAGGATCCGAGGCTAAATCCACATCATTTTTTTTGTTGCACCTTTTCGAAAAATATTGTAAGATGACAAGTTGTGGATACAATCCAGATCTTCAGAAGGCAGATTTAGCCCTCATTATAAGAATCCATTAGTGATTTGCTGAAGAACTGCTGATGAATAAAATTAGATGGTTGGGATTCTTACAGTTGTATTGGTACAGCTGAAGCTACAAAGCCTGCCCTCAGCACCTCTATAGAATCTGAAGAAGGGCAGAACATGTATCTGGAGAGACTGGCACATACTTCTGAGTTCTTCATAATTGACTCTCAGAAAAATAGCATTTGGGTTTGATTCAGCCAGCTGACAGATCTGAGAAAACGAAGAACTTCTTGTTAGTCAAAAAACAAAACGATTCAATAAAAATTTACAACCAAATTATCAAATTGATGTACATATTAGAGGCATTTTGGTACTTGGTAGTATACCTTAGGGTGCAAAGCTTTACAACCACCACAACCAGGGGAATAAAAGTCAACAATAACCAATCTATCACCTGCCTTTGCCAATGAATCTACTAGTTGCTGTGCAGAGTTGATCTCTACCATGTTGGGTTTAAGGGTCTTTTCCCACCATCGCATAGCTCGGCTCACACAGAATGATGCTTGTGCCTACATAAATGAACCCAAATGTTAGTCTTCAAATCCAAACAAAAGATCAGTATGAAAGTGAAGAAACGGAAATATTTATTAACATACATGAACAGAGAAACTTGGGGGAGCTTTGATATTCCAATGGCTTAAACCCTTCTGATCAGAGACAAGTAAGGATTTTCCTATGAAATCTTTGGTATATGTTTCTCTGAAATACGCAGAAGCAACTGAAGGACAAAGCCCAACAGACCCATTTTTCTTTGGATTCACAAGGGTTTCATTAGACCAGCAGGCGACGGAAGTAGTATTCAATGAACCGGCCATTGACATGCAAATCAGAGCAGTCTTCAAGCTTATACAGCATAAAACAACAAATACGCACAAAATCCCACCTCTCTTTCTTGAAAAGAAGAGATTTTCAACAGTAAAATCCTCCCAAACAAGGCTTACAAACTCAGAAAACAGAACCCAACGAAGACCCGATTGTTCTTTTCAGCGGAAAGTGCAAAATTTGGAACAGGGTTACTACTTAGACTACGTATTTGGTGGTCTGTGTGAAAGTGAGAGAGTTGGGGATTTTGTGGTCTTTGGCAGATTCAAAGGAGGCGAAGAAGGTGAGAAAAAAATTGTAAAATGCGGGGATCAAAAGAAGGGAGATGAAGGGGAGGGTTTGGTGGGGTGAATGATCTGGAACTGTACTATGACCTTTATCCAAAACAATTACACAAAGGATTAACACAACATATCTGGATAATTATGGATTTAATCCACATTATTAGTGGTGTGTGATGTGTTACTGAGTGGATAGGTCTTGCTTTGCAAATTGGCCTGGCCGGATTTGTCTTGGATACTTTGAAGCCTATTTATGTTATCGGTTCCGATTTGGCAGTTATTTTATTGTTGTTTCACTGGGGAGCTGACTGGTCTGGCAGTTCACACTTTGGATAAGGTGAAAGTTTCGTAACGAGCACAGTAAACAATATCAAAAATGAAAAAGGATTGCCTTCACATTATTGTTTCTTCCCTTTCGTTTTTTATTTCTATATATATGAAAATTTTCTGGCTGTAGATGTTGTTAAAACTCTTAACGTTTTTTGACTTGTTTGGAAAGTACGTGTAGCTGAACAAGCAATCTTGTCTACGTTACAAAATTCTCTCATTTGGAAAGATAACTATTTATGGAAAGACTACTAGAAATGATTAAGAAATGCGATATCTACAATTGAGACTCAATGTCTTGAAACGCTTTACAATTGAGTTTCCACCAAATTTTTAGGCTCTCTTTTTTACTAAGAAATCTGAGTGAGTAAAAAATTCTTCTTAGTCACTTTTTCTTTCAAAGCCTTACAATTGATTACGGCTCGCTCAGTCGCTTCTTCTTCTTCTATTGCAATCACTGTCACTACTCTTTTTTGGTTCTTTCTAATAAGTGAAGGTTCGCTAAATCTTTGACGAACATGTATTGTAAAATCCAGGGAAAATTGAGACCTGGGTACCTAAGACAGAGCGGAGAAAACTCGCAAATTTGCCAAAATACATTCTTTTAGGAGAAGTTGATTTTTGGTAAATGCACCTTACTTCTACAAAAATATTATACCCGGAATTGAACAGAAAATTAATGATGTATTATTCTACGGCCAAGTCAAAATGGTTCTACAACCGTTTTGGGCTGAGCATAATTTCCAGAGTCTGTCTGTATGCTTTTTATTCTGGAATCACCCACAATAGATAACAAAATTATCTTGGTGAAAGGGCTGACATGTCTTTATACTTAGAAAATGGACGTGGATAAGAATTCTCTACTGTAATTAAAAAAAATGTCGCTATATAAATTTTAGCAACAAAAGATTAGTACTATGAATTTTAGCAACGACGGTAAAACGGTTTTAGTGACAATCTTTTGTCACTAAAATTGCTATGAGATGCACTATAGCAGAGAATCTTTATCTGTATAAAATATTTGATGGTTCATAACCAGTTTTTCGACCAACTATGACCAATAGATGTAATGAATATTATCTTTCACCCCCGTAGCTCTCTTTTTATTACATTCATCCACCTAACGCAGCGATTCTAAATGGTTACTACGAAGAATTTCAATGGTCCGACTGAAAAAGCAATGTTTTTTGCTTTCTACGAGGGCCTCCTTTTCATTTACTTCCAAATGAAAGCAAAAATTATTAGGTGATTAGGGATCAATTTTTCAGACCATTTAAGACCGCTTCACCTATGGAGAAATAATCTCGTCTATCTTTAGTCCTCATCTAATCGCATGAGCAATACTTACTCCCAATTGGATTTGTTTTATCTTTTGCCAACCAAATGAATGCCAACAGTAAGATGCTTTGTGCTTGGTGCCTAACATTAATTTGTGGTTTGTTAATGACAAAATCCGTACGAATCTCATCATCCCAAATGCAGGTTAGCCCCGAGGTCGGTTGATCTATGAACCCTGATAACACGAGATTACCAAGTCCGACTGTGAGCTAGGTTTCCGAACAATGGAAGTCCACTGCACTTCTAATTAAGTTGCTCTTTCATCTTTGCTATACCTATTGGACCGTACACATCTCTTCTTTACCGGAGATTGCACACCAAGAATATCTAGATATGATACCATATGAGTTGATGATGTGTTCTTCCGGTCGTGTGCCCCTTTCTTCCAACTACTACTACACACACGTGACTGCATTTACTCCAACCCATTTTGGCTGTTTTTGTATCTGGATTGGATAATGTAAGGAGCTTTCGGAAGGATGTAGGAGCTTTAGCCCATGGTTTTGGAGAACCATCTTGTCCCTGGTGTGATGGCCCTTTGTTTTGGAACTCCAATTTACGACTACCAAGGTAGAACCGAAGTTTTATGGAACTATGTCCCCTTATATTCTTTTAGTTTTTATACTGGTGATAGGCAGTTCATTTCATTCAAATGGTTACGTAGTTTCATTAGAAATGTTGCGCCATCTTGTATTGTTGGTCCAATTATTTAAGATCATTAAAACAGAGCGTACAAGGTGACAAGACGATTAAATGTTATTCAATCACAGCTTCTTCTTCTTTTTTTTTTTGTAATAAGATAGTTGTATTGATAATTTAAAGATGCACAGTCGCTCAGTTGTAGAGGTTACAGAAATTATGGGTCACGACATTCTCGTGACTTAATATACATGATCACGAAAGTCGACACTAACAACAAACCTAATAATCTTATAAACATTACAATTGAATTAAAACAGAACATATCTTATACTTTAACTCAACTTAAAGTAACATGCAAAATTTATAGGTTTAAATGAAACAAAAATGAGAACAAACTATAAAGTGGTAACAATAACGCAAACAATCAGGAACAGTACGACACAAAGGTGAGCACACTTAAGAGTCCATCACACCTCCCAGGATCTACAATAACGCAATGTCGATCCTTCGACTAACCCGTAACAAATTCGAAACAAAATGTTGCAATACAGACGGATGAACCACAACTCATCCACAACTTAATAAAGTAGACACATAGGATGCTCGAACCTAGAAAAGAGCCCTAAAAACCGCCGCCCCCCTAAAAAAAAACCCCATCGCCCAGAACTGATTGCCCAAAACCCTAAGACAAATCTCTTCCCCCCTCCCTGGGTCCCGAATCCCCCTCACTTCAAGCCCAACAGAAACTCACCCCAACCCTACCCCCTCAACCCCCCCTCCCAAGACCCCATGGACTCCTAGAACCAACCCCGGAACCTCGACTAAGCCCCTCTATCCCAAGCTCTCCTACTAATACTAGAACCAAACAACCGACCATAACCTAAACCTCCACCACTGAGGAACAGGAAGCAGATAAAAACAGAATTGAAAATCTAAACGAGCATTTCAAAAATGAGGGTCAAAAAGCGCCGACGAAGATCTGGTCGCCGCCGGTGAGATTCCGATCACCTTCGACGAACGGTAAAAAATACGTCGATCGAGCAGATCTACATAGATTGGCCAAGATCGAAGACATACCTTGATGTAGCCGTTTAGACATACCTTGATGTCGCACCGTTTAGATCACCGACGGCGGTGACTAGATCTTTGACATATTTTCTACCGTTCGTCGGAGATGTCACTGTTTAAACATACCTTGATGTCGCCCTTCCATTCATGTGCGGGCATAAATTGACCTTCGACCGTCTAAAACGAGTAGATCAATCAGATTTAGTAGATCGATACCAAGATGTACATAGATCTGACTAAACTTCGCCGGATCTAAGCGTCGCCATCTCGGGTGATGTGGGGAGATGCATCGGCCACCGCACCGCCTTCATTCACCCTTGAATCTGTTATCGACCACCGTCATAGCATTCCTCAAAGTAAACAAACAATGCAACAAGGACAGGAACTAGAAAGAATAAAACAGAGAAGAAGAGAGGAGAGAAAGGTAGCCGTGCCCCTCCCCCCCCCCCCCCCCCCCCCGATACCGACGAGGTTTGTTGGTGTTTTACGTGCTGTTTAGTGAGAGAAAAAAGAGAAAAGGGAGAGGGTTTAATGTTTTTATATCTCCTTTTTTGGCGGATGATTGTTGGGTTACATAAATGATACTTTGTAATCTTAAATATCAATACAATTCTCATATTCTACTTATTAAGAAAAAGAAAGAAATAAAGAATCCTTTAGTTTTTCCTTTTCCAGTTTTCTCGGAGTCTTTTTTGCAACTTTGCCATATATCTTCCTCTTCTTATCTCTAACTTCAAGCTTAAGACTAATTATTTTGCCATATATCTTCCTCTTCTTATCTCTAACTTCAAGCTTAAGACTAATTATTTGAAATTCAATAAAGTCAAAAATAACATTTTCATCTAAAATGGTCGCCTTAGAAGGTAGACAAAGGCAAATGTGCCCTTTAGAACAAAGTCTAAGGCATGAAGAAACATGCATTTAGCTGCAATGCAACTTCTGTTGCATACCCCCCCCCCCCCCCGAGTTATCCGGTTTGCCTAACTCGTTCTTAATTTTACTCATGAATGTAAAAACTTTGCTTCTTTTTTTTTTTCACTGCTTTAATGAGAACTGTAGTTTATATGGATCATTGGTATGATATATCATTACCAGGGACTTCTGAGTTTTCTTAAGGCGTTTATCATTTCTTCCACCCTTTGGAATTTTGAACATGTAAAGTTATATTGTAATTGTGTTTCAAACTAAAGGTTTGGGTGGCGCACAAAGCAACCGAATTTTGAATAGTTATCATATACAAACAGTAATCATTTTGGCACAATAATTGGTTTGAGATATATGTTAAAACCAGAATCATTGAACAAGCTCCTCCTCTCTCTTGCTAGCCTCTTCTAGCTCTCGTAACCCTCCAACCTTCTGCTCGATCTCCTCGATCAACTCCTCACGCCACAACTCTGCTCTTGCAGATTCCTCAGTGTCCTCTTGCTATGAAAACATAGGTTAATTTAGTCATACTTCACAAAGTTTCTTACATGAAATGGTTCACAACCTTACTTGTTTGTAAGAAGTAGCGCTCGCTGCCTTGACAACTTTCATGATATACGTCAATAATAACATCGGACCACAATCAGTGGGTGTTCTCATTAATAAAAAAAAACTTACACTGTGGGGGGACAAAATTATGCATACTAGTAAATTCACATGACAACATGTTGTGTAACTAATACACAGATTAAGACCAATGGACTACTTGATGTCAAGATTTTTTTACCGCGAGGTAATATTCAGTTACCACTTCATCTTAATAGACTTAATTAGATCTGGTTTCTTCCGCCACTGTTCTGCTCAAATGGTGATTTCTTTCTCATTGTGGTAGAAAATTCCACCGATCAGGGGCTACTCCAGAAATTCTAATCGAGGGGTGCCAAAAATCATTTTTTATGGCTAACATAAAAGAATTTAGAAGGTTCAACTTCACACAAATTATGAATAATCAAAAACACATTATAATTAGCGTCACTATTGAATCCGTTAAATACAAAATAGATTGCTTGATTTGACTACTAATAATATATGTTCACTATGCATAGTGAAATATTTAACTTGTTAAGGTTAATCAACAATAAATTTTTAATTTTTTGTGAAAAATGCTTAACTCTTACTGTATAAATATATTACTAATGTGATTATTAACTACATGAATACATTAGTCACATATAACTTAACTAACTATAAGAATTTAAACTAAAAAAGAAAAGAACGAACCTTAATCTATCCTTGTTTTTTTTTTTTTGTAATGTGGAGATTTAGAAGAATGAATATAGAGTAAGAAAATGGCAAAGATAAAGATAAAGACTATGATAGGGCACAAAGAATAAAAGACACAACAAAATGAAAGGTTAATAAATTAATGTTACAATATAATAAATTTTTGTAAAATATTTTAGATGTGTTTATCCATTATCTAAGAAACTAAAAGAAAATTTCCAAAAAGATTGAGGGGTGCCATGTCCCCCTCGGTCAACAGAGTGGTCCGTGACACTAGTGTTTCACGTATTTTTATATTTCGCCACAACTCTTTGATTTTAAATTGAAGGTGGGTAGTAGCCAAGGACCTCAATGGTATAGAATGTGATTGTTCTTTGCTAGCGTCAGGATTTTCTATGGTCTATATATTCTATCTCCGTTCAGGAAGGTGGCCTATCTTTTTCGCAAGAATTCTGGATTACTACTCGTTTTTTGATGGAAGTCAAGGTCACTAGTCTTTTCGCTGCTCGTTTTACTTTATTTTAACGAGTCAACATGGCACATGCGCTGCGTATGTGTAAAAATAAAATTATTAACATAAATTTTGTTAAGAAAAAAAATTCAAGTATCACATATAAGTGTTTATTATTATCACATAAAGTAAAATAAATTTTAAATAATAAACATGTCCTTCTAAGTAGTTATTTACTATTTAAACTTTGATGCCAGGGAAAGTAGGTTTATAGTCGACGTGGAGGTGCCACAAGGAATGCAGTCCGACTCGGATGCCAAGTGTGATGATGTGAGACACAACAAGGGCGGAGACCAAGGGCTTCCTAGACTAAGTTTGAGGGTGGCAGTGCTGCGAGGGCGATGGCGCAGAGTGAATACACGACGACAGTCACAGTCTGATGCTTATGTCCGAAGTCAGGGTCCTGTATGTTTTCTCTCTAGGATTCTAGAGTGAGAAAGTGAAAGTGTTCTGAAAATGTCCCAAAAATCCCCTCCAAATGAATTCTCAAGACCTCTATTTATAGAGGTTGAGATGATGATGTCATCACGCGACACGTGGCGCTCCCCGGGAGTGACATGTCACCGAGGGGTCCACAGCTGTCGGTGCTCCGCGGACTGTCGAATCGCATATTCACGCGGTCTGCCCCGCACAGCGTCGCTCTGTCTGTCTGGAAAGACTGGCTCCCACAGCGTCGGTGTGGCCAGAGAAACCCCTTGATCTAGCCTCAAATCTAAGCCCTTCAGAGTCCCACAGGCCTGGCAGTGGTGGTGAAGACCAGACGCCCAACTGCCAGGCAGACTAGGCGTGATGCCCTCCGAAGACCTGCTCCCCTCTCGGAGTGACCCGGGGGTCATAGTCCATAGGGGTGCCAACGTAAGCCCCCAGTGCCGGAGCACATGTCATGAGAGTGGTGCGGTGACGAACGTCGCGAAGCAATACTTGGTGCCGGGGGCGCGCATGATAAGAATGGCACACGGGCGCGGCGACAAAGGTCGCGAAGCTATACTTGGTGCCGGGGGCACGTATCATGAAGATGGCGTACGGGCGTGGCGACGTACGTCGCGGAGCTATAGTTGGTGTCGGGGACACGCATGATGAGAATGGCGCACGGGCACGGCGACGAACGTTGCTGAGCTATACTTGGTGCCTGGAGCATGTATCATGAAGATGGCGTACGGGCGCGGCGACGAACGTCACGGAGCTATAGTTGGTGCCGTGGGCACATATCATGAAGATGGCGCACGGGCGCGGCGACGAACGTGGCGGAGCTATACTTAGTGCCGGGGGCACGTATCATGAAGATGGCGTACGGGCGCGGCGACAAACGTCGCGGAGCTATAGTTGGTGCCGGGGGCACGCATGATGAGAATGGCGCACGGGCGCGGCGACGAACGTCGCGGAGCTATACTTGGTGCCGGGGGCACGTATCATGAAGATGGCGTACGGGCGCGGCGACGAACGTCGAGGAGCTATATTTGGTGTCGTGGGCACGTATCATGAAGATGGCGCACGGGCGCGGCGACGAACGTCGCGGAGCTATACTTAATGCCGGGGGCACGTATCTTGGCGCACGGGCGAGGCGACGAACGTCGTGGAGCTATACTTAGTGCCGGGGGCACGTATCATGAAGATAGCGCACGAGCGCGGCGACGAAGGTCGCGAAGCATATACTTGGTGCTGAGGCACACATCATAAGAATGACGCATGGGCGCGGCGACGAATGTCGCGGAGACGGTGCACGGGCACGCGTCAGGTGTCCCGAAGATGGGATTTGAGCTGAGTGTACCTGTCATAACAAGATGATGAATGCAACATGTAGTAATGACAAAGTTGGAAGTGATGGTACGCGGTTGTCAGTGACGGGTCATTCGGTGGTAGTGCGCGACTTTGGGCGACGGGCATCGCGGGAGCGATGCGCGGTCGCGGACGACGGACATCGCGAGGTTAAAGGATGACGGACATCGTGAGGTTAATGGACGACGGACGTCGTGAGGTTCATGCGCGACGGACGTCGCAAGGTTGATGGAGGACGGACGTTGCGAGGTTCATGCCCGACGGACGTCGCGAGGTTGATGGACGACGGACGTCGCGAGGTTGATGGACGACGGACGTCGTGAGGTTGATGTACGAACGTCCGTAAACATCGCGGAGGTGTAAAGACTTGAGAAAACAAGTGCGCGCGGGAGGGGAGGCCATAGGCCAAAGATTGGGGGAAGGCCAAGGCCACCACCCCTGGGGAGCCCGAGGCCGACCCCTTGGTGAGGCCGAGGCCGACCCTAAAGGGTGGCCAAGGCCAATGGCCAACTCCCATGAAGGGAGGCCAAGGCCACTCCCCCTTTAGGTGAACTTCGGGCGCGCCGACGGTAGGGGCTTTGATGAGCGATGATGAATCCGAAAGTTGCGTTGCGACCCCATGGGGTTGGCCAAGGCCTTTGCCCCTTGACCCCATTGCCCCGGTTGCGCCATCGGTCGATGTTTTTGGTGAAGAAGTTCTCGGGTGGTTTTGGTGTGACGAACGTGCTACCGTGAGTGACGTTGATGTAAAATAATTGGTGACCAAGTCCGTGAGGCGTGTGAAGCAAAGAATGCACGTGACTTGGGTTCCCCTCCCGTACTTTGACCGGTTCGAAGCGTTGAAGAATTGACTGTTGAATCCGTTGACGTGTTCGCGTGAAATGGACCCTTATTGGGCCCTTGGGTACGACCAGAATAGGTTGGGAACAAACTTTTAGAATGCAATGTGTCAACATTCTAGATAGGTAGTTATTGTGACACACATAATGCGTTTGCAAAAATAAAGTTAATAATATGATATTTTTATAAAAGAAGCTTCATCTTTAGAATATATTTGACTATATTTTATTAATGGATTTAAACGGTCCCATGTACAACAATATAGTTGTTGTTGAAAATCAAACATAATATATAAATATTTTAAAATGTAAAAACCAAACATGTTGGTAGTTATTTACTATTTGATCTTTTTGTTTTTTTTGTCATTTTAAAAGAAATTTCTCAATGCCAAGTGTCATCATGTTAGGTAGCGAGTTATGTAACACCAAAGAAGTATTACACCAAAAGAAATTTTCTTTATAGATAATATAGATAAAGATATAAATAATTTTGAGACTGTATCTCTGAATGATTATTATCCCTGTTAGGCTTTCTTTGATCCTTTTTGGAAGAATTGATTTGTATTCTTTGAAATTTATCTTAATATATTTCCGCTTGGCAAAAAAGACAAATATAATCGCTTAGTTTTAGTCACACTACCAGAAAATGAATAATCTTCCATCACGCTACCATTGTCATCAATCGTCATGCTCCACACCTCCAATACCATCACCACAAAACCCCCATGCCCACCTTAACACAACTATCACCACGTCCACCACTCCTTAGACACGTCGCTGCTGTCGCCATCATCACCACTATCATTGCCACACAAACACCATGTTGCCGCCATCACCACCTTTCAACACAACAGTCACCACCAAGACCACCATGCCATTGCTAACGCCAGAACCATGTAGTTGCCAACACTACAACTAGCACCAACTTGCTGCTGCCACGATCACTATAACTACCACCTTATTTCTACCGCCACTGCCACCTCCTTTTCACAATCACACTATCTCTACGACCATCACCGCAGCAATCACCTCGGCACTACCATTACAACCACTTCGTTGACAAAACGACCGGGTTACTATGTCGCCGTCGCCATAATGTAATCAACACCAACAAATACCATCACCACCACTAACACAAGCATCATGGTGTTATCAACTAGGAGTGTACTTATATAAAATATAAAGACCATGTGAATTACTAGTCAAAAGGATAAATTTGTAAAGTGAAACAATCTCGAGACATTAGCTCCTAGCTTATCGAACATATTGACTTATCTTCAAGTGCTAGAAATTCGAAAAAGTTTAAAGTTTTAATACTTAAAGTTCAGTTTGTATAAAAAATCCCCAACCTAGATCAGATTATCGGGCCTTTTGAGTCGGGCATGGGGCTGTATAAGTCATTTGCATGCTTCGGACCAAGTTTAGGCCCGGAGAAACAGAAGCCGAGCCTGGGTCATAGATATTAGGCTTCAGGCCTCAATTGGGCCCAGAATGTCAGCTCAATTGCGCCAATGTCAGCCCATGCTTTATGTTACCCAAGGTCCGACTCAAAGTCAAGTTGAGCGTGAGTTGAAATTTTGTTCAAGCTCACCTCGGCTCATCCACAATTAGGGCTCCGCTCATAGGTTAATTTATGACATCTTTGCACAAGTTAGCAAGCTTTCGGTCATTAGCAATACTTTTTGCCGTAGAGTTGTATCTTTACCGATTTATTTCTTTTGTGATGGACTTTTCATCGAAAGTTTTACTGAGCATATGATAATTAGGACGGCATCGTGTTATGTGCAACAGGACAATTTTATACTTCCGCCATAGCCGAATCAATCGTAGGAAATTCCTCTCTCTCCGCTACTAGAGAGTCCCAGATTCAAGTCTCGGCGGCGGAAATAAATATATAGTTTTAGTACACGTAGCACAAAACATATGTTGAACTAGTGAAAGATAACTTTCATTTCTTTTGGTTCGAAACCGAAAAGGAAGATAGAAATTCTTGCAGTAATTTATATTTAGAAAAGGAAATGCTATTTTCATCCTCTTATATGTTTTTTCACTTGCCTTTTTGTTGCTAAAAATGTGCTCTATTGACAGGTTTTTACCTTGTAGCAACCAGTAACGAGGGTAAATTAGCACATTAGGAGGTGGAACTGGAACTGTCCTCTCCCTTTAAAAAAATAATGTTTTGCTACTTAACTTCCTCAACGAGCCAAAGATTTTCATCCTGCAAATTGCTGATTTCCATGGAATACTTCATACAGTAAAGAAAATTTTACCTTTTCGTAGACCCAATGCCCCGTTCCATCTCCTCCATCTTTCCTATACTGTTCTGAATCATAGTATGGGTCCTAAACCATGTTAATTGTCGTTAGAACCAATTCACGGGTCTAATTAATCCATTTGAATTAAGGTGAATTGCTGCAAAGGAAGTACAATAAAGGATTGCTCACTTTTGTGGCACCAAAAAAGCAGCAACCCCAACATATGAACATGATGTAGAATGTATCTACCAGGGAAGATCAACAACATTAACCTTCCGGAGAAGGAAGAAGAAGAGAGTAGCACAAGGAAGAAGTCGAAGTAGATGATATCAGAGACTCACAAACATTCTTTATGGTTTCATCATTGAGGTGCCAAACAGATTTGTGGGTTATGGAGGTCTCTTTGACCTTCTATGTGTTCAACCAGAACTGCCATGAGTGTCAAATCTGGAAAGGCATTCGCTTTACTTAGAGAGCCTCTCTTTCTCCTGCAGCTACCTTCCATCTATCAATCATAATCCACAGACATCAATTGAATATATTAGCTCTGATCTGTCTGGCTGCCAAAGGAAACCGAAACTAGATATCTTGAAAAAGGGGAAATGCAGGTTAGTCATTTTGTCATGCATGAAACACTGATAAACCTCACCTGATGCCTCGCTAAATCCAGAGGTTGAGCACTGCCTAAGCTGCAAAAGAAAAACAAAATTGAACCATGTTAAGAAGGTGAGTTCTAAATATCAGATAAGGGAAATGAATGAAGGGTTACTTACTGAGTTGGGTGCTGGGTTTAAGTCCACTTTGGCTGTTTGGATACAAGAACGATGGATATTTGGTTTGATAACTGTGAAACTCATGACAGCTTCAGCCATTTCTGCGTGTAGAGGGAGCTATCTTCCTCACATGAAATTGAAGACAGTGAAAACGATAACTTACAGAGGGGTAAATTTTCATTTGAAGTCAAATATATCCGGAAGGAACATTTTCCTTGGCTCTTAAAGATATTAAACGTTAAATAAAAGATAAGTAAAACTGAAAGCAAGCGGCCTATTAGCTCAGCTGGTTAGAGCGTCGTGCTAATAACGCGAAGGTCGCAGGTTCGAGACCTGCATGGGCCATTTTGCTACTTTGGAACCCTATTTTGTTCGCCGGTTTAGCGATATTTGCAGTTTGGCCCATGAGGCCATATACATTTCTCATTGGGCTGAATTATATATTCAGCTAAAAACTTACCTTTACCATTTACATACATTTAATGATCTGTTTGGGCACCCACGGGAGAGAAAGCACTTCTATGTCGAATTCTCTCTCACCCTGACAGCACCCTTCCTTTCGCTCATGTTCATCTCCTGCCACACTTCCCCTTTTTAGCCATAACCTGTTCAATCCAGGCTTCACATGCATCCTTATGTCCATCTAACCCTTCCTTGCTTTTACTCCCTTTGGACCACCATTTAGTACATGTCTGCCTTTATCCCCACCTTTGTGTCTCACATGGCAGACCCGTTCCACTATGACAGGAATCTTGTCGCGGAGGAGAATTTGGACTTACGCACGTTCATGCTTCCACTCAATCCCTTTCTTGTCCATAACCGGCGTGTGGGGAAAGACTGTGTCTTGATAGGTAAATTCCTTGACTCCTAAACCTTTTTTGAAAGAAAAATCCAAAGTCGGGTCAACGAATGTTGGATTCTGAATGGCCCTGTCAGCGTAAACAAACTACCCACTGTCTTCCTCTTTACCTTCTCTTCTTCGGCTGAAGCCAGACTAGTGTGCACTAATGGCCCTTGGAATTTATTTGGTGAACTCCTCGTACTCCAACCTTGGTTCCCGCATGTCATTTACTCCTCTATTAAATTCCCAACTGTCGACTCATGGATGAGGATTCACAACGTTCTGAGTGACTGCTACATTTACTCTCTTGCGGAACTGATAGGCGATGTCGCTGGAACTCTTCTTGCCATTGATTGGTCCATAACACGTGTGACAAACACTGATTACATCCATATTAAGGTGAGAGTTCCGGTGGACCTTCCCCTTCTTCCAGCTGTTTTTCTCTTGCTGCTCGATGGGCTCGGATGGACCCTACTTCATTGCATCTATGAAAAAAATTTCAGGACCTGTTTTCGCTGTGGATGTATTGGACATGACAATATTTCTTTCCATGCTGACTTATCTGAGGTGGTAGCATTACTTGCTCACCGAAATGCGGGATTACCAGGTCCGCAGGTACATCCGGTCTACCACTTACATGGCCAGCCCATGTTTGCATTCCCTCTACGTGCATTGCCGAACTCTGATTGGAACCGATCATCCTGAATTTCAATCTACACGGACCATGAAGGCTCACATTTGAACCATTTTTATGATGTGTTTTCCCCCGCCCACTGGGTTGCGTCTAGCGAGGACCTTTCCTTTGCAACGGCTACTGCATCTTTCCAATCCGATGCAGAATCTGACATTAATGTGTCGGTGGCATCTAGCTCTAACGAAGGATTTATTGATCCGATGGAAGATGTTGCAAATCCAAATGAGGCGGTCGCGGTATGGCCTCCACAAGAGGTGATGCCGTCACCTGCGGAGCAGTTTACAAATGTAATGGAGCCGAATATTGAGAATGAAGTGATATTAGACCATGCTGTAGATGAAGTCATGAATGATCTGGGCAACCATATGGTGGAAGAAATTGAAGACTTGCTCATGGCTCTCCCGCCGGAGGAATCTCTATCAGTGGATGCTTCGTCTACAGACCCTGATGAACAAAGCTTAGCGGGTTATTCAGCCAATGACAATTTGTCTGCAGGCTCTGATGCAGACAATACTCCGACTCCTGCTGAACCGCCGGTAATGGAGAATGACTCCCATCAAGTCCACGCGCCGACAACATTATTGCTTCAAGAATACCAAATCCGGACAATAGATCCTATCATATCTTCTCCCATCCCACTTGCACCACACGACTCTTTTCCACCTGCCACGTTTCCCCCACCCCACAGCCACTTGACCCATCTGTACTTGAGTTTGCAAGCTGTCCCAGATATGTAATATCTCATGCCTCACTAACCTTCCCTGAATTTTCTCCAAAAAATCTGTAAATGACCTTGGGTGGGCTATCAGCAGATTTGGAGCAAGTAGTGGACCCACCTCTTTCAATTGACCCGACCCTTTGGACCAATGCAGCTGGGCCTGGCCCTTTGTTTTCCACTACCAACTTTAACATAAATAAAATTCTCCTGGGCCTGTCGGCAGTTGGGCGCCACCTCCTTTTGAGCCCAAAGCCTCTTTTAAATCCAATAACTGAGCTAGCTTCTCCTGGGCCTCCACCCAATATTTCCTCCACGCCATGGCAGGTTATACAAGGTGACACCTCTAGCTCTGCATCTCCTCTACAGGTGGTCCTCTCGGATTAAGGTATACACAAGAAAAGAATTTTTGACGTGCCAATGCATGGTGCTACGTCTCCTATGTTTCTGCCCCAACAAGTGTTGTCTCAACAGATGTCGTTTGCCCCGGCATCCCTAACTGATGGACGTCGCTGCCCACTGGAAGGACTAACGGAACACCAGATGATGTACAATATGCTTTTGAATCTTGAAAAAATGCGCAGGGACCTCACACTGGCAATTTATGCTCCTTCTCCTATTAAAATAGCACATTTTGTAGATGATACTCCCCTGCAGGAATCGACTGATATCATGTTTCCTCAAGCTCCGACTGGGACTAATGACAACCCATGGTTATCTGGCACTCAATTCTTGGCCCCTGACTATGAATCAGATGATGACAACATAATGGAAGGTCATGCTGGATCTCCTGCTAATTCTCACCAAATGAAACGCAGCTATGAAAATGATGTGCTCTCAGGTGACAGTCCCAAGGAGAAAAAACACCGAGCTTCCACCTTGGCACCACCGTCTCCTTCGCCAGGTTCTGCCTTTGATCCTTTGCCTATTGTTAATCTTAGATATCCTTGTGATTCAACATGTTTATATTCCTTGGTAGTACCTACCTTTATGCACATGTTTAAATTTAAAAAGCACACCTATTGTCACTTCATGGAAGAATTTAGTACCTGTGCACCACTTGGAAAATGCGCTAGACTTGGGGGTTCCCCTTCGACCGCTTCCAAATCTTTATGTACCTTTTGGCTTCCGACATGGAAGTTGCTGCCTGGACCGTTTCGTTTTGATCATCAAGCCCCTTACCAACAGGGACTGTCACCATGGCTAAAACGACGTAGATCAAATTCTGGTTGGCCTTCATAGCTTGGCTTCAACGATCTTCTTAACCGAGAGATAATTGATTGCTTAAGCTTGGATCTGGATTCTGTACCACATTGTCTGAGAAAACGATCTTGCTCATCACGGGATAATCCCTTCAGAACCCACGTTGTATATGTGACCTCTCCGCTTTGGTTTTCGGGTGTTGTAACGCAACCCTTCACCATCAATGATTCAAATCTGATGGAACTGCTGTGGGCTTGGTCACGCCCTATCAGTTCGTACAGCCTTCAAGCTGACCCGGCTATACAAGCCTTCTTGTATTTTTCTTCAAGAAACTAAATCTGATGTTCAACTGGTTACACAAAAGGTTCTAAAATTAGGCTTCACTTCTTCCATGGGGGTCGACCACAGTGGAGAGCGGAGAACTAAAGGTGGTCTCTGGGTTGGCTGGACCGACATCCTTACTGGATCTGTCTTGCACAAAGATAAGAATTGTATTTTGGTACTCTTTAAGTTGGATAGTAGAGAGTCTTGGATCTCTGGTTTTATATACGGACATCCTAATCTGGCCAAACGGAAAAAGACGTGGGGACCATATTTCTGCTGTCCTCACAACCTATAACTCCCCCTACTTCTAATTGGTAATTTTAACCAAGTGTTACGGCCGGTGGATAAGACTGGGCCTCTTTCCCTTTCTACCCCTGGCCATGAGAGCCTGGTGGACTTCCTTCAACGTCATCAGTTGATTGATGTGAAATGGGTAGGGCCCATTTTTACTTGGACAAATAACCGACAGAATATGACTTGCACTTATGAGTGTATCGACCGGGGATTTGCAAATTCCAATTGGCTTACTTTGTTCCCTTCAGCCACAATTACTAACCTGGGTATTCAAACATTGGACCACGCTCCCTTACTTTTTGACTCAAAACCGGCTCTCTCTTCTGGCTTCCGGCCTACCCGTTTCGAAGCCATGTGGTTGAAACACCCGATGTGTAAACCACTAATTCCACACATCCACTAATTCACAAATCTTGGCTAACTCCTGTTCAAGGCTCTCCCTTATTTCGAATTGCTACTTGGGGATCTCTGATGATGAAAGAGCTGGTGCTATGGAATAAACGATGCTTTGGGCATTTGGAAAATCAAATTAAAGATACCTTGGCCATGGTCCAACACTATCAATCTCGTATCCCCAATCTGGAGGCCTAACACTTGGATCAACAAGCTCGACGTCGGCTTGATTGGATAATGGACTGTGAGGAAATCTTCTGGGCACAAAAAGCTAAAACCAAATGGCTTCAATTAGGGGACCGCAATAACAAGTTCTTTCATACTTCCACGCTTATACGCCGAAACAGAAACCATATCTCCTCCATTATAGATGAGAATAATGTTACCCATACCTCTAAGCCTGCCATTACCCACTGTCTTGTTAACCACTTTAAATCCATATTTGAACCGCCAACTGATACACCAGATTTGAACGAACCTGGATCTTTGATCCATGGGCTCACAAGACGATTATCAGATACCCAAAGAAATTTTCTGGACCGACCCTTTACACCCAAAGAAATTCGAACGACCCTTTTTCATATTAAACCCCTTAAAGCCCCAGGCTCGGATGGTATCCCTGCTTTAGTTTATCAACAGTGCTGGGACTTTATGGAGCAGCCGATTACTGCTGCTGTCTTATCCTTCCTCCGATCAAGGCATATGCTTAGCATTACAAATAAATCATTCCTTGTGCTTATTCCCAAGTGCCCTGATCCTTGCACCCCTAATGATTTTTGGCCCATCAGCCAGTGTAATACCATATACAAAGTTATCTCAAAAACTCTGTCCAACCGATTAAAAGGTGTGCTTAAGGACCTCATCTCTCCATGCCAAAATGCCTTTATTGCTAATCGGCACATTGTGGATAACATCCTTATCGCCCAAGAACTGACAAACAAAATCAGGGGAACAAAAAGGCCAAGGATGGAATCGGAGTTATCAAAATGGACATGAGTAAGGCCTATGACATAATTTGTTGGCCTTTTCTCGATGTTGTCCTTCGAAAGATGAACTTCCTGGAACATCTTACAAAGCTCATCATGAGCTGTGTTTCTACCATCTCCTATGAAGTTCTTATCAATGGCTTACCGTCACCGCTCTTCCAACCTCAGTGTGGTCTCCGACAGGGGGACCCTATGTCTCCCTACCTGTTTATTCTCTATGCTAAAGCACTGTCTGCTGCACTTATACATGCTCAGGATCTGAAACTGGTACCTAGCATCAAAGCCAGGAAATTGAGCCCGCCAATCAACCACCTCTTTTTTGCAGATGACGCTATGATTTTTACTAAGACCAATACGCAAGCTATATCAGCAATTCAGACTATTTTAAAGCAATACTGTCAGGAATTGGGCCAACTTGTCAATTACAAAAAATCTGCTATAACTCTGAGTCCTAATACTCCACTATGCACCCATATTGCTATTCGTCGAACTTTGGGATTCACAGTTAGCTGTGAATTTGGCAAATACTTGGGAGGATCTCTGGATATGCTTACTCATAAGAAAGCCTTCTTCTGGGAGCTGTTGATCGCATCCGCGATCGGTGCGCTACGTGGAAGGGCGTACTTCTAAATAAAGCTGGACGAGCTACCCTTCTCAAGTCAGTTTTAAACTCCCTTCTCCTCTACCATATGCAGGTATGTATCTTCCCTCTACAGGTGTGTTGAAAAATTGATACGTTACTAAGCAATTTCTGATGGTCTGGCAATGAGTCCTCTCGAGGAGTGCATTGGATTAACTGGCACGCCCTATGTGGCCCACGAGAAAATGGAGGCCTAACTTTCAAATCTATAAGACTTCTAAATATTGCACTACTTACGAAGAATGCTTGGCTTATTTGGACTTCACCTAATTCCTTCCTGGCACAAGTACTCCAAGGTAAGTATTGTGTAAATCGGGATTTTCTCCACTCTCCGACTATGACTAACTTCTCAAGGACATGGCGAGGTATCATTCTTGGCCGACAAACCCTCCAAAAAGGCATACGGTGGCAGGTGGGCAATGGTAGGAAAATTAATATTTGAAATGATTAGTGGGTGCCTGACAGCACTAGGATCCCCTACCCTTAGGCTATTCTAACAGACTCACAGCCCCTGATGGTCAGTGATCTTATTTGCAATGGCACCTGGGATACCCAGAAGATTGATCAGTTTTTCTCCGCGAACGATGGACACAAAATCAAGGCCATTCATGTGGCCACAAATGATTTTGAAGACCAACCAGTTTGGGGGCTCACCAAGGATGGGAATTTTACTGTCGCCTCCGCCCACTGTATGCTCTATCAGCATATGGACTACACCCTTTCTCAACATCCCAAACTGCCCTCCAAATCTTCGGCTTGCCCTAACGAGGTTTGGAGGACACTTTGGCGCCTCAACTTACCGCTGAAATTTAATTATTTGATCTGGCAAATTTTATGGGACAATTTACCGTTAAACATCAATCTCTTTCAGCGCCAGATCATTCCTTCCAACCTTTGCCCTCTTTGTCACTCTCTTCCCAAGGACTCAAACCATTTGTTCTTTACATGCCCCTTGATTCGACCTATTTGGTTTGGTCTACCTCTTGGTATCAAGGCCACACATGTGGAAGGATCATTTAAAGAATGGCTCATTGCCTGGCTCAACTCGTCGGCTTCCTCCTTTTATGCATGGCGCACCATTATATATTTTTTGTCACTATCTGGACTATCTGGAATCACCGAAATAACTTTGTGTTTCGGGAAATTCCTTTCCAATCCATAGCTTTGATACGTCAAATTTGTCATATAACTAATAACATCTCAAATATTCGGATGCTTAACCTCTTCGCCTCGACAACTGCCGCAACCAAATTGCTCCCCAGAGAATTTGATTAAGCGGTTTCCCACACCTTCTGGGCCAATATCTTTGCATTCTAGTCAAATACCCTGCCTCTGCATAGAATCTGCACCAATCAACATGCTTATCCATGCCTATTTTGACCAGCGGAAACTACAGGCCGGTTTGGTTTAGTATGCTACACAAATAATAATCGCTGTGGAATGGTAGCCTTCTTTATTCGTTCATTTGATCACTATACTACATTAGCACATTGCCTGCTTCTTACATCACAATGGGCATTGAAACAGAATTTCTTACATATTCATGCACTAACTACATCTCCATTCCTTTTACATCAGATGTCGGGATCTAAAGACGTACTGGATACGGTGGCACCTATCCTCTATGACTTTTGCCACCTTTTGACTAAATTTCATCAGTATAGTATCCATAGGGCTGGACCACACGCCCGGACAGAAGCACGATCCTTAGCTCGTTTTGCCTGTCACTTACCAAGATTGGGTAAGTGACACCCTGCACAACTAAGGATCTTCAGATATGATGGAGTATTTTGTAGAGTCCCTAGTGGGTAGTATATTTGCTTAAATCCTTTTGCTACTATTTATTACTGCTTTTATTCTGGCACTTACTCACGCTCAGAAACGGTTCTGTAAAGCCTTATTGCTGCAAACTTCACTCCCTGTAGTTTTTATCTCTATCAATGCAATTCTCTTATTACCAAAAAAAATGATTTTTTTCAATCGCTACCCTAGATAAAGCGTGGAATGCAAAGTTTTAGAGGCGAATATCAATATTGACTAGTACTCCCTTCGTGTTATATCAGTATTTTTCATTTGTTTTTTATCAAAATTTGTGTGATAGACTCATCAACTTTACCTTAGTTTAACCCGTTAGAAGATGCTTGTTAAAGTTATAATTGCTTTCTAAGGTACATCCAATGTTTACATGTGTCCAAATTCAATCTAGAATTTTGAATAAACTCGCATGCAACAGAGAAAAAATGTGGCAACTTCCATATTAAACTAGGGCTGTAACTAAGCCATGTATATAAGGCAGTACACGAATCGAGTTCGAGCCGAACAGAGGCATGTTCAAACTCGTTTGTTTAGTTTCAGGCCACGTTCGTGTTCGTGTTGTTTAATTTTTAAAATTCTGTTTCGTGGTTCATTTCATTAAACTCGTGTTCGGTTTGAGTGAGTTCGTTTATTTATACGAACCGAGCTCGAACTTAAAAACTCGTATTCTAGTTCAAAACAATTATTTTCAAACCAGAATTACACCTTACTTGATCCAATTGTCTTAACTGATTTTAGGGCTTCCAAATTTAAACTAATTTATACTATAATTAAGTTATACGACTTTTGGATTTGGAATATATTATAATTAAGTTATTATCCAAAGGAGTTGTTCACGAACACATTTATGAACACTTTGGAATGTTCATGTTCGACTCGTTTAATAAACGAGATCTAATATTTTGTTCATGTTCGGTTCGTATATTATGCAAATGAACATAAATGAGTTCTTTGGGGAACAAACCACGAGTAATTCATGAACAACTCGGTTCATTTACAGTCTTACATGTAAATATGAAGACTCTAGGGTTAATTTGCCAGATTATCCCTCCATAAATGTTACGTCAGCATTACTACCCTTGGAAAGAAATTTGATAACAAAATCTTCCCCCCTGCGTATGACAGGGACAACACCTGTTATCGAGTCTTACAGGCAGACTAGTACCCCCTCTGTTTTATTGGGGCTTTTGTTTGGTTTTATCAAATTTAGTGATAGACTACTAATTTATTGTTGTTTAACTTGTCAAAAGTTGCTTATTAAAGCTATAATTGCCATTTAAGTTAAATCCAATGTTTACATGTGTCCAAATTCGTTCCAAAATTTTTGCAGAAAATTGGATGCAACAGAGGGAAAATGTAACAATATCCAAACTAAAAATAGGGCTCCTACTAAGCGATGTTCATATGAAAGATCAATTATCATTCGTTTCATGTTAGAAGAAACATCTATGGTTGATCCAAAATTAATTTAGAAATTGGAGTTATTAGGTTGGAGTTGCTTTTATGTATTCGATGTATGATTTGTTTATTTGTGTGTCTTTTGTTTGTTGGTATCATACTACTACACAATCATACAAAATTCTTTTTCTTCTTCATTTTTAAGAGACCACAAGAGATCTAATTTAACCGATAACTTGACTCTTGGACACACAACATTGTACACAAGGGCTATCCAACTTGTTCAACTGATAGGCCAAATATTTTGACATCATATTTGCACATAAGTTGGTATCCCCCCCCCCCCCCCCAAACCCTCCAAACCGTTTAAGGTGTATCTGCAATCAAACCAAAGTTGCAAGTAAAAGGGGATGAGGATTAATCACTTAAAATCAAGTTAATCATAAATAGAGAATCCATATTAACCATGATCCGAGTGCAGCACAGAACCCAGACCTAGTAACAACCGTCACGTCTGGCCCATTGTTCAACTGCTTGACATTTCCTGAGCCTAATTCTGGGAAAGTATCCATGGAGCCATATATCTGATGTGTGGTGTAGTAATAACATCACACTGTCAACTTCACATGTCTGGCCGAGACCGCTTCCATTAATGTTAAGTTTTTTTTTCCTTCAGTAGACATATAGTAGCCATCTTACCGGGATTTGGATCTTTGGTGGGCTTACTCTCTGAAGCTAGCCCAACGAACCAGATGTATCTTTTGTTTGTGGCATGGCTTCATGGACCAGGGCCTCTCGAGGGGGAAAAGGGGATAATAACGAAGAACAAATTGATTATAGTGTTTCAATATCGAGGGTAAACATCACATTAGGTGTGAGGGTGACTACACGTCTATGTATAGCATGCTTGAGGTTACTTTTATTAAGAATTTATGATGCTTATTTATAAGTGTGTGATGTACAATACTAGTAAGGAAGTGATATTAGCCTCTTTAGAAACAAATTATGGCATTGACAAACATTTGTAAGCGTAAATAGAGTTGGAATAATACTACTTTAGCCCCTTGAACAATCTTTACATTCTTAAAAATAGTCCATATACGTTTATTTTTTCTGTTTGAGTCCTTAAATGATTCACTTTTTCTATTTCGCTCCCTCTGTGACACCTTCTGTTAAAGGTTTAAGGGTAATTTTGTCAATAAAGTTATTTCCCATCTTCCTCCAACTTTCTTAACCTATCTCTTTTATCTCTCGCTCTTGCCATCACTGCTGCCTTGGAATACCACTTTAGTCCCGTGAACTATATTTACATTCTAAAAAAATCTATATATGCTTAGTTTTTCCCTTTTTGAGTCCTTAAAGTATTCACTTTTTCCATTTTTCTCCCTTTGTGACACTTTTTTTTAAAGGTCAAAGGGTAATTTTGTCAATAAGATTATTTTCCTTCTTTCTCCAACTTTCTTAACGTGTTCTCTTTTATCTCTCGTTGTCGCCATTGCCGCTGCTGCTCACCAGCATCCACTACACCACACCGCCAGCAATCACCCCACCACTAACCATAATCGGCACCACACCCAATTCCATCATCATCACCACCGCGTCAACCTTGCGATGTCGTCATCCGAACATTAATAATCACTCCACCCGCTGTACAAAAAGTAGCTCTTTGGTGGATAGGTGGTGGTGGGTAGTAGATCTGGTTATTGTATAACCATGACCGTCTATATCATTCCATAGAGTGGAGGTGTGGTTGTCGTGGGGACCAAGGCAATGGTGCAGAGGCGATGGCCAATGAAAAGCGCTATGGAGTTCAGACTAAGGCTTGTGTGGGTAAGCGGTGAAGAGGTTTGGTTTTATGGTGGTGGTGAACCGGTAGTTCAACAATTGAATGGGGAAAGAAAATGGATGAAGAAGAAAAATCGTTTAAAGAACAAAACTATCCCTATATTTTAACAAAAAAAGCCAGGAGAGGTATGGTTTTAAAGATGGAGCATAGTACAAGGACTGCTCAACGAAAACGAAATGTTCATGGACTATTTAATACATGCAAGACTTGGGGACCAAAACTATAATATCACAATAGAGCTTTACTTCCATTTAGAATGTGTTCGTAACTATGAAATTGATGAATTTATTTTAAATAATTTATTATTAGTTGTTTGGAATATCATTAAAAAAAGGAATGGAAATTAAATTTCATGGATTTAATTGTATTTGTTTCTATAATGTGAAATCCGATGAATAATGGTCGGATTTGATAAGATTTGAATTTACTTTAACTAAAAAAAAATTGTTTACTTTTTACCATTTCTTTAATCTCTACAACTTATGAACCCGCGAACACCATCATCATTGTCTCTATCACTCGCACGGCACTTTAGTGTTGCCACTACTATCAAGTCCATCACTATACCACTACACCCGCCACCGTTGTCACGCTACTGTCATCAACCACATTACCACTTCCATCATGATGTTGCCGCTGCCACCACCAACACCATCGTTAATGAAACTGCCACCAATAGTTTGTTATAGGAAAAAGTGCATAAATCACCCTCGTGATTTGGGTCAGTTGCAGTGGCAAGAAGACACTTGAGGTTTAAAATGTGTTGCATACGTCAAAACAATCATTCAAACTAACGGCAACAGTGCGTTTGGTAGAGATTAATTCAACGAAATGACAAAGTTGCCCTTTATTTCTTCTTCTCTTCCCAAACCCTAATTTTCTTTCCTACTCTAATCACCTATACCCTAACCGCCGCCACCTCCTGCTGCCATCAGCTCTTCAAGCCAAAACCCTGACCGTTCTCACCAAGCCCCATCCACCACCACCCCTCATTTCTGCCACCACCCAACCTTGTGCGTCTATGCTGCCGCAGCCCCGTCACCGTGCGCCGTCGATGTAAGCCCTTCATAATCCCGCCGCCACCATCCCGCTTACCAGCCACAACAGGCGCCACCATCAGCCCCACCCAATCCCGCTGCCGCCATCATCACCCAAACTTATCGCACAAAAATTCGAACAAGCTAAGATTAATTTCGGTGCAGTCGCCGAAAATTTGAACCCTTATCGCACAAAGTAAGATCTAGGTTTTCAAATTGCAATGTGCAATTAAAACCCTAGATCTGACTTTGTGCAATTCAGGGTAAATCAGATCCAGCTTTAGATCTAGGGTTTCACAAACTTTGATGTTGCTGATTTGCCCGAACTTAGATCTAGGGTTTCAATCGCACCTTGGGATTGAAACCTTATATCTAAGTATGTGCGATTAAGGGTGGGGTGATGAGGGCAGTGGCGGCGATGGGTTTCGATTAGGCGGAGTTGTGGTGGTGTTGAAAGAGAATTGCTTCGGCTGGTGGACACGACAGACATGGCTGGGTGATAGTGGTAGGGGCGGCGTGGCTGTGAGAGAGAGGGCTTGGGCTTGTGTCCATGAATGGCAGGCTGGAGTGGCGATGGTGTGGCTGGGGTGGTCTCTGCTGGAGACTTTTGTTGGCAGGGGTATTTTGGACAATATTTTCATTTCGTTACGAAAACCTTGGTTACAACACTTTTGTGACCACAAGTATCTTCTTGCAACTTTTGAAACTGCAGGGGTCTTTTTGCAACTGACCCAAACCACGAGGGTGGTTTATGCACTTTTCCCTTTGTTATATTACCATTATGAGTTACGGACATTACTATTTCCGCTATTGACACTGAACTGCTAGTGTCACTGCTGCCTTTACACCACTCTTATCATCGCCACGACCAATGCTATTGTCGACACTATCACTATTGTCATCGACAATACTATTAGTGATGCCCTAATATTATCACAACACTACCTCCTCTAACATCACTAGATTGCCCCACCATGAACCACCGCCACCGTTATCATCACCACCACTGCTGACGCCACACCACTGCCATCATCACCTACTGCGACTAGAATTAGTGACAACCTAATAGCAAACCACCACTACTAAAATTACCATTACTAGGCTATGCCACCATTACCCTCGATGCCGCAACACCACCATCGTCATTGTTGTCATCGTAGTTAATATTTTCGCCAACACTATCATTAGTGACACCCTAATAATACAACCAACACTGTCACCATTATCATAACTATTGACCACCTCTTTTGTTCCAAGACGAATTAGAATTCAATTTATAATAAAAAAATTCAATTCTTGGAAGAATTGATTTAAAATAGTGTCATTGGCTATGACCAAACTAGGACCATAGCTAGTGTCTTTAGCTAGTACTTTGCGCGAGAGAAAAAATATTAATACATCTTAAAGTGCGTACAAAATCTATCATCCCGATTGATTGGCTTAATGTTGGACACTTAAGGTATCGCTTAAACAATGACCCCAATAACATATGACTTTTGTTACATTATTACAGATTTTCACCTTTATTCTATACAAAGAGCAACACCATCTCAGATAACGGATGCAAATATCGCTTACAGCTTTTGCAAGTTATGAAAGCATTGACACCCATCAAAACTGTCTCCATGAAATATTATTGCAATAGGATGTTCCCTCCTTTTCTATGCAATATACGGTGTTAGAGTATTTTAATAAAAACAAAAAAATAATGCTTATTTTGAAGTTATTGTTTGGTTCTATGTTCCCCCAACTAAGCCTTTACCAAAAAAAATTATACCCTCATTTTGTTGGTCCATAATCGTGATTAAAGTGTCTCATTTTAATTTTTCATGATGGACCATAAATGATCATTGTAATGTTTTCAGAATATCTTTTCTATACATTTGATTGAGTTATAATTGATCTTTATATCATTTGTAACCTACATTATAAAACTAAATGGTCATGAGTTATACTCTTAACACCACTATATATAATTTCCAATGGATGGGTCTTTGTTGTTGGGTTGACAATCTTATTTTTAGCATACATGTTCAACCTTAACTTGCCACCATATTTGTCAAGACTTCTACTATTTTCTTTGGCTTGTTACCTTTTTGTTTCACAAACACCACCTCCATATGGTACTATATTTTCATAACAAAGCATATGTACTTGCGTAATGCGTTAAAGGTGTCTTTTCCATTGACACGATTTATAATTAAGTGATTCTTATTTTATTAAAGATTTTGAGCAAAGAAGGGAGTTGTGTGGAGCTTCTACTTCTCTATTAGTGCAACTTAGAAGAAAATACACCAAAATAGTTGGAGTGTTGTATTATGGAAGTGGTATGCTGAGGCCTATTGTATGAGAATATTCTGTAAGGACACGAACCCTCTTAAAAATAGTGACTCAGTCTGTGCCTCAACTCAGTGTTAACATAACTTGTTGGTAAGATGTTCAAGACAAATACTTTGGACCCTTACCGATACTTCATTTTAGGGGTGTCAATTGTAACCCAAACCCATTTACCCGTCCAAACCCGCCTGTTAAAAAATGACCCAAAACCATCCATTTAGATAAATGGGTTAAATGGGTCAAGAATCTTACAACCCATTAACCCATTAATTTATATGGGTTACAATTGGGTGCCCATTACCCATCAATAAATCTGTCTTATTTTTCTTTCTTCCTTCATCCACACTCCCGACCTTCACCCATAGACGTTCAACGTCGACACCACCGCCACAACTCTCGCCGGCTACACACGACGACATTTCACCGTCATCATCGTCGCCGCCGACCGTCACAGACAGGTAAGCTTCTTCTCCCGTCATTCTCTCCATCTCTCTATCTTTTGATCAATCTTTTCTCTTCTCCTTTGATCATCGTCTCTCATTTATTCCGACAAGTCAAACGCCACTACATATAATCAACGAAGTTATTTGTAAATTCAGTGTATTGTAGAGTGAGTAGTACACAATGGCATGTCATTGCATTCGTAGAAACTTACCCGACAGGTGCTCGATAAAATGTCTGTAAGAAATGTAGAAGGAAAACGTGTTTACCCGACCTATAACACTGAATTTACAAAGTTTCAGTTTAATGGGTGCCTATTACCCATCAAACGTTTTTCATTATATCTATATATATATATATATATATATATATATATATATATATATATATATATATATATATCAGATTGCAAAGTTTGGCCATCATGAACAAAAGCACTCCCATTGACAGTAAGCAAGACCGTTTGATATACCTTTGACAATGCCATTGACAGTGCCATATGGTATTCCCTGGTAGTCTGGTAACGAAGCCATTTAATCTTCTCCTGTAATTCAACACGATTGAAAGCAGAGATACCTGTACCGGGTTGAGTTTCTCTTCATTTCCTTTTCCTTTTTTGTGGTGGCAGGCTGGTAGCAGCAACTTGTTCTAGCTAGTTTCTTCTTTTGTTTACTGGTACTCATACTGGCTTGTTGGTGAGTCCCTTATATGAGTTTCTTATTAGCTTTGATTTAGACATTCCCTGGCATGTCGCTTGTTGGTGCGTTGCTTGTATAAGTATCTTTCCTACGACTCCTGAGGTATGGGGTAGGATTTGAGAGATTTAGACAAAAGGATTTCCTGTGCTGACTTTTGCTCCATCCACACAGAGATTGCTAGACATATCTAACAAAGCATGCCCTGGAAACAATGCTTGTTATAGGTGCCTAGTTCTTATTTCTTCTGCCTTTTTTCACTTAACATTTCAGATGGGTTTTGGAGTTCTAATCATTTTTATGGCTCTGGATAGCATTTCCTAAATTGATTTACTTTCACCATATGGTATTTGTCAAGAGTTGTACATGTTTGAGTGCATGTTTTTTGTTTTGATTGCACAAGGAAAGAGCTGTCTTATATGTTGTGACTTAATCAGTTCAGTACCTTCATGCAAATTGCATACAATTGCATCACAATGGCTTTAGGAAGAGGCAAGGTACAAGATTTCATCCAATATTCCTCTACTTATGCAAGAACTTTGTATTTGTCTCAGAACTTAAAATTCTTTCGTTTTCGTATTATTTTGGAACTTTTAGACGAAATAAAGTTTATGAGTATTTATGCGGAATTTGGAATTCTTTGTTTCTTTTTTTTTTCCTTCGGAATTGGATTGTTATGTCTTGTTATTTATGACTCTAGGTAAATATTTGGTGAGTATTTGAGTTTGTTTGAGAAATCGATATGGATATGGAGATGGATGAAAGTTCATCTATTGGTGGAAGTTCAACATTTGGTGTTAAAAGGAAGCTTACATCTCTTGCGTGGGAATATTTTGAGCATTTTCAAAAGGATGGAAAAGAAAAGGGAAGGTGTTTAAAATGTAAGAAGGAGTACGAGGCGGGTAATAGTGGTACATCTAACATGTTATGACATATCATTAAGTGTCGTGACGGTGAGAAACAAGCAGATTATGTGCCACTAGACCATGATAAGTATCGAGAAAAGTTAAGCATTTCTATTATTAAGCACAATTTTCCATTTTCCTATGCTGAGCTTGAAGGAACTCGAGAGGTGCATAGTTTTCTAAATCCTGAAGTCAAACCCCTTACGAGAAACACCTCAAAGGCTGATGTGTTAAAAATTTATGAAAAGGAAAAGGATTTCTTGAGGAGTGAGTTAGCATCTATTCCTGGTAGAGTTTGTTTGAGCACAAATTTGTGGACCTCTATTACAACTGATAGTTAAATGACTCTTACTGCTCATTATGTGGATAAGGATTGGGATTTGCAAAAGAAGATTTTGATATTTCGTCACGTACCCCTCCCCACAGTGGTAGTTCTTTTGCTAAGAAGGTGAATGAGTATTTGAAGGAGTGGGGCCTTGAGAAAAAAGTGTTCACTATTACGTTGGATAATGCTAAGTATAATGATGTTTTGGTTGATAAATTGAAAGACCAGCTTCTCTTGAGCGATGGATTAGTATGCAATGGCGAGTTTCTTCATGTTCGTTGTAGTGTACATGTACTAAACCTTATTGTATAAGATGGCTTGAAGATGATTGATGAAGTTGTTTATAAGATTCGCGAGTTTGTGAAATATGTTAGAGGTAGTGAGAAGAGGAAACTCAAGTTTTCCACTTGCATTGCACATGTGTCTTTAAGAGATGGTATGAAACTTTGTCAAGATGTTCCGACACGATGGAACTCTACATATCTTATGCTTAGTAGTGCCATAACCTATTGTCGAGCATTTTCTCAGTTGCAATTGATTGACACAAAGTATGAGACTTGTCCAACATCAGAGGAATGGGCTAAGGCGGAGAGGATAACTAAGTTTCTAAAGCCTACTTTATTTTCTGGAACTAAATATCCAACTGCCAATTTGTACTTTTTCAATGTGTGGAAGATTCAATTACTCATACAATCAGAGATGGAGAGTCAAGATGACAATATAGCTTCCATGGCGAAAGAAATGAAAGAGAAATTTGACAAGTATTGGGATTGTTATTGCGATGTGCTATCTTTTGCTGTTGTCTTGGACCCTCGTTACAAGTTTAAGATGTTGTCGTATTGCTTGGAGAAGCTTTATCCAGCCACATTTTGTGAGAGGGTTAAAACTGTTAAGGGAAAGTTATCGTCTTTATTTTACGAGTACATGTATTCATCCACGTTTGCTTTCAAAAATCATGCTTCATTAGGAGAGAGTGCGAGCAAGGGTGGAGATGCAGTGGAGATGAACTTGAGGTATGCAAAATTGTTAAATGTTTATCATTTCTCATTTATGCTATCTATCATGTAGTAATTTGTGTGTTTAATCATGCATGATCTTGTGTAGGAGTTTGATTCATATGAAAATCCAAATGAGCGATCGAATATAAGTAAAAGTCAGCTCGATCTATACTTGGAAGAGAAATTGATGCCTCGCAAACAAAATGTTAAATGGATGTTTTACGTTATTAAAGAACACCAGTGAAGTACCCTGAGCTTTCCTTGATGGCGCGTGATCTTCTTAGTGTTTATATTACCAGTGTTGCCTCATAATCTGCTTTTAGTATGGAAAATCAAATCATCAGCAAATATCGTGCTTCACTTGTTCCAAAAACTGTTGAAGTCTTAGTGTGCACGCACGACTGGCTATGTGACTCATCAGGTAAACCTTAAATTTTTTGTTTATCTTTTTATATATATTTTTTTGGAGTTGTTCACATACTATACGTAGATTTACCTTTTGTTTTTTTTTTCTAATTAATTGTCTATTTATTTTTAAAGGTTTACATGATGCCGACGAGGAGGGGGTTTTCACCGAAAACTTCTCACACTTGTTGGTTTCGGAAAGTGAAGGTGCTTCAAATGTGATTGCCTGAGTATAAGAGACCGCATTTATAAGGCAAAGTTTGAACTCCTTTTGTTTCACGCCTTCTTCTTCATTTTAATTTGTTCATGTTATATTTATGTCTTTTATTTAAAGATCTAATCATTCGAAATGATTGCGTAACACTTTTGATTTGGTTGTAACCACAATACTATATTTTGTCTTTTCATAGAAAGTAATTTGTCTACTCGTGTATCCATGTAAAAAAAGTGTTTCCTACCCTTCTTTCTAACATTCTCAAGTTTAAACTGAAAAAGAAAAAATGAATGCATAACTTATTATTAGAAGTGTAGACGTACAATTTATTATGACAATATTATCATCCTTTCTAAGGGAAAAATTGAAATATTAAAGCCAAAAAGTCAAAGGTCAAAAAGTCAACTAGTAAAAGTCAACGCGTCATGTCAAAAGTCAAACGGGTTGGGTCAAAAGTCAAAGGGTCAGCCCAGGTGTTGTGTCGGGTCAGAAATTAGGTCGATTGAGAAATTGTCAAATTGGTTTGAGTCTTGGTAAATGGGTCATATTGGGATAATGGGTTAAACTAACCCATTTAATGATTGACCCAGTTAACCCATAAATAAATGGGTCTAAATCGGTCAGTCACCCATTTTACCCAAAACCATTTGACCCAAATCCAAACCCAACCCACCCACCCATTTTGCCAGACCTACTTCATTTGGTAAGAACAATGTCGAGTATTGAGGTAAATGTGTTTTCATGCTCACAACTTTAGGAGGTAAGCGTTCATATGTTTTTCTATGATTTTTTTTTTGGTGAGCATTGCTAACATATTTTGTTTGATTTTACAATTTTTTCAACACATGAAAATGTTAAATTCTGAGTACATGTTCTCAAATTTAGTGGATATTTTGAATTTGTAGATCATGAATCTTATGTATCTATGTATGCTATTCTCCAATTTAATAGAAGGAAAAAAAAGGAAAAACAAAGAACCCTGGATCTAGATATTCCAAACTGGGAGTATATACTATTGTTTCTTTCTGCTTCTCTCACTCTCATTGCTTCTTATGGTACTTCCAGTAATTTACATCTGATCAATTACCAATGGGAAAGAGAGCTCTATTTGATCTTGAAAGGCAATATGCCATACATGGCGCATTCCACAGCAACCCAGTAAATGTTCTCGTACACTTCTTGTTTGTGTGGCCAATCTTCCTCAATTTCCTTGTTCTTTTGCACTTCACACCTTTTCCCTTTGATTCCTTTCAAGTTGGATTGTACAACGTTAATCTGGTTTTCAATTTTGGGTTTTGGTTCACTTTGGCCCATGACTCGTTCTTCATCTCCTTGGACAAGAAAGCTGGTTCTTTAGCTGCTTTGCTCTGTTTCAGCTGCTGGGTATTGGGCAGTTCTATTGCAAAACATTTGGGTTCCTCTTTAGCTTGGAAGGTAAGCAATAGGTTAGACCCTTTCAAGTATGTGATGAGATGGTTTATACTTGGCACTATTTTGCTTCTGATGTGATATTTTTCGTTAAAGTTCCATTTGCTTGGTTGTAATTAGCAATGCCTTCTCTAAGAGCATACCCTTCAAATGTTCCAATCTTAACCATTCCTTGGGTTTATCGTCAACATTCGTTTTCTTAGGCTTCGTTTGACAAAAAAAAATTTTTGGTTTTCAGTTTTTAAAGAGCAGCTTAATTTTTTTTTTATATAAAAACAAGTGGGTGTTTGATAACCCCTTTTTTTTTTGAGGTTTTTTTTTTTGTGTTTGGTAACCCTTTTTATTTTGACTTTTTTTTTTGGTGGTTTGCGGTGGCGGTGGTGGGGTGTAGCGGTGGTCGACGGTGGTGGTGGTGGCCGACGGCCGGAGGTGGCTGCCGGCAGTCACCGGCGGTGGTGGCCGGCGGTCGGAGGTGGCTGCCGGCAGTCTCCGGCGGTGGTCGCCGGCGGCCGGAGGTGGCTGCCGGCAGTCTCCGGCGGTGGTCGCCGGCGGCCGGACGTAGCTGCCGGCCGTCTCCGGCGGTGGTCGCCGGCGGCCGGAGGTGGCTGCCGGCAGTCTCCGGCGGTGGTGGCCGGCGGCCGGAGGTGGCTGCCGGCAGTCTCCGGCGGTGGTCGCCGGCGGCCGGAGATGGCTGCCGATAGTCTCCGGCAGTGGCTGCCGGCGGCCGGAGGTGGCTGCCGGTGGTCGCCGGCGGCCGGAGGTGGTTGTCGGCAGTCTCCGGCGGTGGTCGCCTGAGGTGGCTGCCGGCGGTGGGAGGGTGGTGGTGGTGGTCGAAAAAAAAAAACCAAAAGTGAAAAAAAAACCAGTTTTTGGAGTTTTTTTTTTACTCTGCAGTTTAAAAACTGGTTTTTTAAATTGAAAAAAAAATGGTTACCAAACGCTCCTTTTTTTTTCAGTTTTTAAAACTGAAAAAAAAAGAGGGAAAAAAAGAGTGTCAAACGGGGCCTTAATGTTAGTAATGCCTCATTTTTGCTATTTAATCGAACATATGAAACTGCACATAGAAGTCTAGTGACTTCGCTATGCTTAACTCATGAAATTGAATACCAAAGTCAAGTGATTGCACTATGAGAACGTCTAAAACTGGATCCACTTCAATTTTGCCTTGCTGTCCTTGCTTTCCTTTACACTGTTATGGTTGAGCTTGTTTTCTAAATTAGAGTTTTATTTAAAAATGAGGGTGTGTTGGACTTTTCATAGGATATCAAATATCTTTCCTTAAAATACCATTATTGGAATATATGTTTTTGTTAGAGTTAAGGATTATTTTGACTTTTGATTAAAAACTTTTCTTTTCATTAAATACCTATTCTTAATAAGCTATTTAAAAAATAAGGGTGTTTTTTTTACTTTTCATATAATATCAAGTCTCTTTCGTTAAATTATCTTTATTGAAATATATGCTTTTATCAGAGTAAATGAATGTTTTGACTTAAACTACAATAGAGTTACTACGTCTTCTCTGTCATATTCGATTAAAGAAAAGAACTTATAGAGAACATAGTTTCTAAAACTTTTTTTTCAAAAAAATATAATATACCTAAGCTAAATTCAATATTTTGTCAGAAATTCAATCCTTTTTAATTTTATATTTCATATGTCTATGTTGATATGTATGCTACAGATTTAAACTATTCTGCATGTATATAGATTTTAATATAGACATATTAGTACATTAAAACTATCATAAACCCGAAATTTGATTCTAGATATTTAATACGAACATATTGATATAAAGAAGGTATCATAAAACTAAAGTTTTTAGGATTTTCTAAATACATATGTAATCTTGACTGGGGTTAAATGGTTAACTCTTTGATTATTTTTTTCCTTAAGATACTATTTTTAAACTGAAATCTTCACTTGAAACATTTTTTCCCCAGCAAATACTCATTTTGAATTAGTATTCTAAAAAATAAAAGTGTATTTGGCTTCTCTTAGGACATCAATCATCTTTTTATAGAATATCCTTATAGGAATATATGCTTTAGTTAGAGTTAAAGGTTTTTTTGTCTTTTAAAAAAAATTATGAAAACCTATAAAATCACCCTTAAACTCCTGCGTGTTTTTTGATTACTGAAAAATTTCTATCAAAACCTATTAATTCCATTCACATTAAATTTAAACTACCTCACGCTACTACATCTTCTCCATTAGTTTTAATTAATGAAAATAACTTGTAGAGAACAATGTTTTCTATAGCCTTAAAAAGTATAAACATAATCTATTTAAACTAGATTGAATATTTTATCAGAAACTTAATCCTTTTTAAATTTTGTATATTAAATTTGTATGTTGATGTGTATGCCACAAATTTTAATTATTGTGCATGTATATATATTTCAATCTAAACATTTCTGTACATTGAAACTATAATAAACCGAAGTTTAATTCTAGATTTCAATTATAGATATATTGGTGTAAGAAAACTATAGTAAAACTGGTGTTTCTTTAAAAAAATTTAAATGCATAAGAATTGATTTTATCATACAATTTTGTTCCTAATTATAATCTGAGTTTATGGCAAGTACACAATTTTATATTTGGATTAGAGTTATTAGAATACCCTTATTTCATGACAACATATTCTTCATATAATTATTATCTTTTTATGATACATTATATCCCGAGGTATCATATATTTACATGATAACATGTTTCATATGGCTGTTGTCTTCACATATTTTACTCTTATAAAGTGATAGAATTAGATAAACTCCAATTAATAAAGATTCTAATTTTTTTCGGCTCAAATGATCATTAATAACAAATAATAGGATTAGATGAATCTAAATTAATAACGACACCAATTGTTTTCGGCTCAAATGATTAATGATTTTTTTTTAACTTGAAAACTCTCAAGTTTTTATATGCAAGGGGTTAAATAACTAAATATTTTTTTTAAAAAAATATTCTTTTTAAGTTAAAAAGTTCTCTAAATATTTTGACTTTTTAGAAGGTGAGACTAAATTACTCCTGTTTTGACTAACTTTGAACATTTTGGATCTAAAGAGGTGCATTAATGCATTTTTTAGTGACAAAAGACTATTAATATAACAAAAATGGGTAACGATCTCGCCCCAATGTACAAAATAATTTCAAGCGATTAAAATGGCTACAGATTTTTTCATAAAAATTATCCTTTTAGAAGTAAAACGTTTACTTAAGTGTATTTTTACTTTTAAGAAGGTGAGCCTAAAGTACAATATTTTTTATTAATCATAAATAATTTACTACTAAAGAAGTTAAAAGTTCACTGATATATGTTTAAGTGACAAAAACATGAGAGTGGATCTAACCCAATCGTATAGATATGATAATAAGTCTTTGTTCACCTTTAAAGAAAACCTTATCAAAGCATAACCTTAAAACTTATCAACATCAAAATCGATAAAATGAGCACCTTAATTGTCTTTGCTTCTTGAGAACCGTTCCTAAGTCTAGGTATTATCATATTTTTTTTCTATAAATTAAGGGGCACCAGAAATTGCCTCTATTAACTTTTGCATATAACTAAAAATTTAAATTTATTGACACATGATAAAGCCAGAATATCTACAAATTCGAGTACGTGGATTCTTATAATTTTGGGACTCATGTCCTCGAGGTTATGGTGAATTACAGTCAATGATATTAAAATTTAAAAGGTAAAGCCATATTGATCCGTTAAAAAATAGTTTTTTTCTTATGTCGATACGTACTTTTTAATGTTCATACTCCCTTCATTTTGTATCTACGTACAAAACCTATACAATACAAAATTTTACAAATCCTAATTTTCAACATTAGGGTTTTAACCCAAATTCTCCCCTCATCCCATCACCCGCACCTTCCTCGGCAAGCACTCTGCGTGAAAGTCAGCAAACTGGCTTACTCTCACTAGCCATATCACCCCAGCACCGACGAACGTCAATGATGGAAGGCTGCTCTGGTGGTAGTTAATGGCGGCAGTTGCCATAGTGTTGCATAATAGTTTGATGCAAACAAGAAATTTTATACATCTTATTCCAAATTTTAAAGCCCAAATGCAATTTTTCATTTGTGTTCATTTGGTTTGTTGCAAGTGAGTAGGATTAGAAAGCCGTGAAAGTTGATTGGGGTGAGAAGGTTAAAGAAAAGTGAAAAAGCTAAAGAACATAATGATGGTTGGATGTAATTGTGGTTGTGGCCGGTTGGGGGGGGGGAGGGGGAAGGGGCATGTGTGTGTGGGTATGCGTGCATATCGTCTATGTGTTTGTGGATGGGTGCACACATGTGTGTGGACGCATGTATATGTTGTCTTTGTGTGTTGGAGCTCAAAAATCTAAATGGATGATGGTGGTGGTAGTGGTGGTGGGGCTATATGAGTGAGATGAAGGGATGAGGAATGACATTTGAAGAATTATATTCCTAAGTGACGGGCATTTTGATATTTATATCCTTTCAGTATTTTCGTTCGGTTAACAGACATAAGTGTTATTTGTTCCAACTAATGCACATACTTGTAATATTACCCTAACTTCAAGGTCATGGATGTAATTAACCTTATAATTTTCTTAACTCTCAAAACCTTATGCCATAGGTAATATGTTTTTTTTCTTTATTTTGGTGGTCCATGCCTTTATTTAATGAATGATCTGGGTTACAAATTATTCTTGATGAACTTTTATTGAATTTGTATCTATATTAAAACTGTAATGCGTATATATAAACATATAGTGAAAAATAAAGGTTTGTGAATATTATTGAAGTTACTTAGTTTATTACCATTATCTGATATCAACTTTGCATATACATATGGATTTCAAAAGGACACACACAGACACATGTATATTTACTTTTTAGATGAGTAGGTAAAGTCTGTGTTAATAATAAAAGTCTTAAGGCAAATAGTTGCTAAATTACATCTACAACTAAATTAATAGCCTTATTTTACTACTACGATGAACGAGGTCATGCTAGATAAATATAAAAGAGAGCTTTAGAGTACACTATCAAGAGAAACTTAGACTACATTATTGAAAAGTAAAAAAATATATAATTAAGATTAAGTGTCGTTTTAGAAAAATTATACTCGAATGTTGGAACTTAAAAATAGAAAGAGTAGAAAAAAATTTGCTTTGTACTTTAATCCTAAAATAAGAGATATATGAAACTTATACTCCCTTCGTCCCAAATTATTTGATCATAATTGACGCAGGTTTATTTAAGATTGATTCAGTAAAGAAAAATAGGTTGGTGAATGATTAAATGTGGAGAGAGAAGTAAAATAAAAAAATATCTTTCATGGGTAAATATGTAAAAACAGCTACAAAATCTTTTTTAATTTGAAAACTGATCAATTTTTTTTAGGACAGTCCAAAAAAATTAAATTTTTTTTAGAATGAGGGAGTTATAGAATAGATCATCATCAAAAGCAAATAAACTGCAGGGGATATTTTGACCCCCAATAATCATTGCTACAAGAAATGGCCATAACTGGGTAGAAAGAAATATGATAGGTAATGAATGATACTAAAATATGTAAGTGATGATATTTTGAACTTTAGTAGTGATGCTTGCAGGAAAAAGTGTCAATATTCTAATATAAACACTTGAAATTAATTATCTCTAAAAACTTTCTTCACTTTTATTGTTGTACAATCAAACTTGTAGTGTTTCGTGAGGGTTAGATATTTGTGGGAAATGTTTGAGATTAATTGCAATGCCAGTGTACCTTAGACAACAAGATATAATATGGAACAGTCAGAATTCTATTTAGCGGTAACTTGATGTGACGAAAAAAATAAGTATGATAAATAATGAAAAATAGTAGTGATAATTGATGTGAAAATTTTGGTTTTGAAAGTAAAACCATGTTTTGAGTAAAGAACTTTTCATATTTTGAGTATTTGATTAGTAGTTAACAACTGATTTGTTATTATCGTTTAATTATAATAATCGTATTGATTAAGTTTAATTAATTTTTAACCAAGATTTAGAATATTCTTATTTCAAATTACTATATATCGTGCAAAGCACGTGATCCTTACTAGTCTTTATAAATCCATGAAAGGTTTTACCTAAACGAAGTTTCTAGTTACAAAGTTTGTTCATTTCCAGCCTTTGTATGGTTGCCCTTTTCAGTAATCCTTTTGGATTAAGTGGCTACAATTAATAAGGAAATGTGACAGTTTAATCGCGATTTTACCTGGTTTCTTTTCAAAACATGGCATGAATTGTTGGAAAATTTTCTAATAATTGGACCTTTTGATTTCGAAGTTTCCACTTCCAAGGTGCAAGTCCAAAAAGAATCGTTCAATTTTATTGATTGGTTAGGGAGATATAATATCTCAAAGCTCGGCATTTGAGAACGATTGAAAATGATAAAAAATGTGGACCCCTACATTGACTGGAAAATGAAAAGGCTAGGGGTACCAGATGAGGAGCGGTCACAGGGCCTGCTTGAAGAGGAGCTGCTGCAGGGCCCTCCAGAAGAAGAGCTGCCTTTGTATTTTAGTAGTCATGCCACATGCTTTATGTTCTAGAAACACAAAGTATGCATGGTCATGCATTCACACATGTGTTGTGCACCGCAGCGGCGGCATAAAGACGCTTTTAGGCACATCCTTGCTAAGAGCCCAACCTTAACTTCTTGTGACAAATTCAGACTGATTTGAACAGAAAGGGTGTGACTGTTGGATCTCAACATAATTGAATCTGTTATATTTCAAATGGTAACTTTTTATGGTGCCTCTCAGATTCTATGACTATTAAATGACACCTGAAGAGTCATCTAACTGTCATAACTGATTGTTGGCATTGGGGGTTTTAAACCCATTGTGGAGAAGCAACTTTGACTTAATTTTTAAATTGGTTCTAAACCATATTTTGGTTAAGAACAAATTGATTCATGTTCCTCTATTGGAATAGATGATCGTGGTATATTCACATGTTTAAAACGAATGAGAGATGAATGAGAAAATTGAACTTAAAGTTGGTGGTTCACCTTGAAGGGAAAAGAGTATCCCACATTGAAAAGATAAAGCCAAGTTATCTCCTTATAAGGCTTAGCCTTGAGCTAAGGGTTGGGCCCCTTGGGGGTACCCATGTTTTGTAAGGAGGGAGGACCTAGGTTGACCTAAGGTCCACCACACGCGCGCGCCGCCCGCCCCTCCCCGTCCTGGTCCGTGGCTTGGGCCCATCAGGCTTTAATCTTTTTGGGACAAATATTTTAAATAAATAAGGTTTATTTATTTATTTTCTTTTCCTGAAAGTTGTGACCTTTCCAGCTTAACAGTTTTTCTGTGAAGAGTTGCACCCCCCAGTGAATACTCTGTGTATAAAAACGAGTCAGTTTTTCAGAAGTTTAAGAACTTAACTACTTTATCCCGAAATAATTCTTCTGCAATATTTCTGTTGTCTCGTATTTTCCTGTGTCCGAAAGAGTTCTGTGCCATAGTTTTGGTTCGCTGGGTCTGCAAATTTGGAGTGCTCCTATTTCCAGACGTACTACCGTTGTATCCTGGGAGGCTTTTCGTCAGGAGACCGTTAGCACCGTTGCAGGACGAATAAAGTCTTAAGGACAGTGAATCAAATTCACGCCTCGGTTCTCCATTGCTGTTTATCTGATTTTGCTGTGAGTTAATTTTAATCGTTAATACTGTTTGTTCAGTTTAATAAACTACATTTCAGTATTTTCGTACTTTCTTGTTTTCTGCACAAGTATACACAAAGTTATACTTTTCCAAACAATCTAAAGACTTTATTTCGTGCACTTTGTGTTGCATGTGTAGATACAGTATTTTCAAAACAGTGTTTTCAAATTCGTTTTCATATTTGGTTATGTCAATCTATACTAAAATTATTTTCAGATTCTGAATTTAATTTTAGTGATTCTAGACTCTGTTTTATACTTTTGTGATAGACTGGACTGTTTATTAATTGTTGTTAAATTCTGTTGATAGATATAACAATGGCTACTAGCAAAACCATTCCGGAAAGTGGACTGGTTCATCCCAGCGGTGGGACTGTGTATGCGACACCTTACGTTGCACCTGCTCATGGTTCCGTTGGACTTGGTGAAAGACCGGAAAAGTTCAACGGAAAAGATTTTAAGAGATGGCAACATAAAATGTTGTTCTATCTTACCACCTTGAACTTCACAAGGTTCTTGCAAGAGGATGCACCAGATCTTGGTGAAAATCCTGACCTGCAAACAGTGGCTGCCGTGGATGCTTGGAAGCATTCAGATTTTTTGTGCAAGAATTACATCCTCAATGGATTGGACAATGCGTTGTATAACGTATACAGTCCAATGGTCAATGCGAAAGCATTGTGGGAATCCTTGGAGAGGAAATACAAAACGGAAGATGCCGGCTCAAAGAAATTTGTAGTCGGCAAATTCCTTGATTTCAAGATGGTGGATTCCAAGACTGTGATTAGTCAAGTCCAAGAGTTTCAGCTAATTTTGCATGATATTCATGCGGAAGGAATGGTATTTGGAGAATCTTTTCAAGTGGCTGCGTTAATTGAAAAATTGCCACCTACTTGGAAAGATTTCAAGAACTATTTGAAGCATAAGCGCAAGGAAATGAAGCTTGAAGACTTGATAGTCAGATTGAGGATTGAGGAGGATAATTGCCAGTCCGAAAAAAAGGCCTGTAATTATCATCAAGAAGCCAAGGCAAATGTGGTCGAGTAAGGTCCGTCAAAAAGGAGGAAAATTTCCGAATCAGATGGTCCAAGTGGAGCAAGCGGCTCAAATTCCAAGGGCGGTGATAAAAAGAGGAAGTTCAGTGGGAATTGCTATGTGTGCGACAAGCCATGTCATCGAGCTAAGGATTGCTACAGTCGCAAGAACAAAGGAAAGAAAGGAAAGCATTCTCAAGCCAATGTGACAGAAGTTACCAAAATAACCGAGGACGTGACAGATTTGAATCTATCTGCGGTGGTATCCGAAGTCAACTTGGTTGGAAATCCCAAACAGTGGTGGTAGACACGGGTGCTACTCGACATGTGTGCTCCGAACGAAGTATGTTTACTACATATGAGAGGGCCAACAATGAGAATCTGTTCATGGGAAACTCTTCCTCTTCAAAGGTGCAAGGGATGGGCAAGGTGGTCTTAAAGATGACATCCGGCAAGAAATTGAGTCTCAACAATGTGCTTCATGTGCCAGACATTCGAAAGAATCTAGTGTCAGGCTCATTGTTGAGTAAGAATGGTTTCAAGCTAGTGTTTGAGAGTGATAAATTTGTACTCACTAAAAGTGGGATGTTTGTAGGAAAAGGGTACTTATGTGATGGTCTGTTTAAGTTAAATGTAATGACCATCGTGCCTAAAGCTGTACCGAATTCCGATATGAATAAAAATATTTCTTCTGCTTACTTGTTGGAATCTCCTAATTTATGGCATCGTAGATTAGGTCAGTAAATTATGGTTCCATACAAAAGCTAGTGAAAAATGGATTTTTGCCTAAAATGAATTTTGACTCACATAATGCATGTGAAATTTGTGTTGAAGCTAAAATGGCAAGAACGTCTTTCAAGTCAATTGAAAGAAATACGGAACCTTTAGGTCTAATTCATAGTGACATATGTGACTTAAAGGTGGTACAATCTAGAGGAGGAAAAAAGTATTTTATTACTTTTATTGATGATTGTACTAGATTTTGTTATGTATATTTGCTTAGAAGCAAGGATGAAGCCTTGGAAGCATTTATGCAATATAAAATTGAGGTTGAAAATCAACTTAGCAAGAAAGTCAAAGTACTAAGAAGTGATAGAGGTGGAGAATATGTTTTCCCTCTTGCAAAATTTTGTGCCGATCACGGTATCATTCATGAGACCACGGCACCATATGCGCCTCAGTCAAATGGAATTGCTGAGCAGAAAAATCGTACTTTATAGGAAATGATGAATGCTTTGTTGATAAATTCTGAACTACCGGATAACTTGTGGGGGGAAGCGGTCTTAACTGCAAATCATATAATTAATAAAGTACCTCACAAGAAGCTGCAAAAGACACCTTATGAGCTATGGAAAGGTCGTCCTCCTTCCTTTAAATATCTTAAAGTGTGGGGGTGTCTGGTAAAGGTAGCAATCCCACCACCTAAAATGGTCAAAATAGGGCCTAAAACGGTTGATGGGATTTTCATTGGATATGCAAGCCATAGCTCGGCATATCGGTTCTTAGTGCATAAATCTGAAATTGACGACATACACGTCAACACCATAATGGAGACAAGGAATGCACATTTCTTCGAAGATGTGTTTCCGTATAAAGTTGCACAAAAACGGAATTCCTTAGAAAGAACTAGTATGGACCAAGATCCCTCACAAGAGGAAGATGAGCCAAGACGTAGCAAGAGAGCTAGAATGTCTACATCGTTTGGTCCTAATTTTCTAACATATTTATTAGAAAATGAGCCTCATACTTACAGTGAAGCAATGTCGAGTCCCGAAGCTCCTCATTGGAAAGAGGCTGTTAACAGTGAAATTGAATCCATCATGCAAAATCATACATGGGAACTGGTGGATCTTCCTCCTAGAAATAAACCATTAGGGTGTAAATAGATTTTCAAGAGAAAGATGAAAGCTGATGGAACGATCAAAAAATATAAGGCCCGATTGGTTGTCAAGGGATATAGACAAAAGGAAGGGCTTGATTATTTCGATACATATTCACCAGTTACAAGAATAACATCCATTCGAATATTGATAGCTATTGTAGCTATTAATAATCTTGAGATACACCAAATGGATGTGAAAACAGCCTTCCTAAATGGAGATCTAAATGAAGAGATCTATATAGAGCAACCCGATGGGTTTATAGCTCCTAATCATAAGAGGAAGATGTGCAAGCTTGTCAAGTCACTTTATGGACTAAAACAGGTTCCGAAACAATGGCATGAAAATTTTGATAAAGTCATGATTGAAAATGGCTTTAGAATCAACGAATGTGATAAATGTGTCTATGTTAAAGGTACGAAAAACGGATATGTCATTGTTTGCCTTTATGTGGATGACATGCTCATTATCGGGAGCAATAATGAGTTCATTAAGGCTACAAAGAAAATGTTGACCAGTAAGTTTGAGATGAAAGATATGGGTGTAGCTAATGTTATACTTGGTATGAAAATTACCAAAGCATCAAATGGACTAGTCTTGTCACAATCTCACTATATTGAGAAAGTGCTTGACAAATTTAAAAATTACGATAATAGTCCCGTTAAGACACCCCTAGATGTAAATTTACATCTAACAAAGAATACTGGTGAAGGAATATCTCAATTAGAGTATTCGCGTGTAATTGGTAGCTTAATGTATATCATGAATTGCACAAGACCCGGTATAGCATATGCTGTCAGTAAGTTGAGCAGATATACTAGCAATCCGGGAAAGAATCACTGAATAGCTATTGTAAGAGTTTTAAGGTACTTAAATTTTATCTTAAACTTTGGTCTGCATTATTCAAGATATCCAGCTGTATTAGAAGGATACAGTGATGCCAACTAGATATCAGATTCTAATGAAACAAAGTCCACAAGTGGATATGTGTTTACATTAGGAGGAGCAGCTATTTCTTGGAAATCCTCTAAACAGACATGTATTGCCAGATCCATTATGGAATCTGAATTCATTGCTTTAGATAAAGCAGGAGAAGAAGCGGAGTGGCTTCGTAATTTCTTGGAGGATATTCCAAATTGGCCTAAACCCGTGCCACCAATATGCATACATTGTGATAGTCAATCTGCAATTGGAAGAGCACAAAGCAGTATGTATAACGGTAAGTCTAGACACATACGTCGCAGACACAATATCGTTAAAGAATTACTTTCTAGTGAAATTATCTCTATTGACTACGTGAAGTCAAAGGATAATATTGCGGATCCGTTAACAAAAGCTTTAACTAGAGAGAAAGTAAATACTTCATCGAGGGGAATGGGTCTTAAGCCTATGAACTAAAGAGTTACCATAATGGAAACCCTACCTAGCTGACTGGAGATCCCAAAATCTAGGTTCAAAGGGAAAACTGAATTATGTAAATGTGACTCGGATGGAGCACTGTGGGGGGTTAAAAACCTCATATCCATACCTATGATGAGAAGACAGTGGAACCTACAAAAGGTTAGGTTAAGCTATGCTTTTAAGGACTCTTATATCTTGGAAATCCAAGTGGTGGTGCAATAGGAACCTCTTAATAAGAAGTCACCTATGTGAGTAAGAAGTGGGCCGCTTCTATGAGAATTGTAAGGCTAAATTCTCAGAGAGTACTCATGAAAACCAGGAGCTGTTCAGGGCCAAAATGAACACAACAATGAGAACCTCAAAACAATGTTTGAGCGGTACTGTGTGAAGTTCTATTGTCTTGGTTTACACTAAAGGTTGAACAGTTCAAGACATCACGTTCACTGGTTAACCAGTAAATCCGATAGTTCTCACTAGGGAAGGTTCAAGGCCATTAGCTACCTATCCCGATGCAGTGTCGTTCTAAAGAACTCTTTCTTGTGTCAGTGTTTGTTTGCGTATAGTGTCAAGTCAATTTTCTATTCATGTGGGGGATTGTTGGCATTGTGGGTTTTAAACCCATTGTGGAGAAGCAACTTTGACTCAATTTTTAAATTGGTTCCAAATCATATTTTGGTTAAGAACAAATTGATTCATGTTCCTCTATTGGAATAGATGATCGTGGTATATTCACATGTTTAAAACGAATGAGAGATGAATGAGAAAATTGAACTTAAAGTTGGTGGTTCACCTTGAAGGGAAAAGAGTATCCCACATTGAAGATATAAAGCCAAGTTATCTCCTTATAAGACTTAGCCTTGAGCTAAGGGTTGGGCCCCTTGGGGGTACCCATGTTTTGTAAGGAGGGAGGACTTAGGTTGACCTAAGGTCCACCACACGCGCGCGCCGCCAGCCCCGCCCTGTCCCGGTCCGTGGCTTGGACCCATCAAGCTTTAATCTTTTTGGGACAAATATTTTAAATAAATAAGGTTTATTTATTTATTTATTTTCTTTTCCTGAAAGTTGTGACCTTTCCAGCTTAATAGTTTTTATGTGAAGAGTTGCACCCCCCAGTGAATACTCTGTGTATAAAAACGAGTCAGTTTTTCAGAAGTTTAAGAACTTAACTACTTTATCCCGAAATAATTCTTCTACAATATTTTTGTTGTCTCGTATTTTCCTGTGTCCGAAAGAGTTCTGTGCCATAGTTTTGGTTCGCTGGGTCTGCAAATTTGGAGTGCTCCTATTTCCAGACGTATTACCGTTGTATCCTGGGAGGCTTTTCGTCAGGAGACCGTTAGCACCGTTGCGGGACGAATAAAGTCTTAAGGACAGTGAATCAAATTCACGCCTCGGTTCTCCATTGCTGTTTATCTGATTTTGCTGTGAGTTAATTTTAATCGTTAATACTGTTTGTTTTGTTTAGTAAACTACATTTCAGTATTTTCGTACTTCCTTATTTTCTGCACAAGTATACAGAAAGTTATACTTTTCCAAACACTGATTGCACCTATTCAAGGCACCTGTTAATAGTCATAGATTGCACTATATGAATGGTTTGAGAGCGACAAATTTCTCACTTCAGTCTCTCTCTCTCTCTCTCTCTCAAATTTTTGTCTAGTGATCAATTCTGCTATAATCATCAGAGTTCGCCTCTTTTATCGTAGGAGGCAGATTTGCTAGCACCCTTAGAAGATCAAAAGGGGTAGAATGCATGGCGTTCAACTCGGGCACTTCCCATTTACCGCCTATTTTCCAACATGAACTTGTATTTTAAAATGCAACCAAGTGGAAAAAAGGAAGAAGAAAGTTGTGCAAATGGGGGCCTAACGTCTCTGTATAATTTATTGCATTTGCCTTTGTATTGTTTTGGGTAGAAACGAGTGCAGAAACAGGCACCAGCTCTTTCAGACAGCTTAAATCTAACCATCTTTGTGGAGCCTTTCCTTGTATTACTGGAGGTGAGTTTTGTAATTTCTAGTATAGCCCCAAGAATGGTGTTATTGCATTTAGAGTAAGTTCATTCTGCTCCTAATGCTTGCAGGCACTTCAAATGTTCTGTGGCTATGAACCATATCCAGGATTTCATGCGAGTGTGAGAGCAAAGATGGTAGCTGAAACGAAAGGATGGCAGGATAAAGAGCACAAGAAAGTTTCTTAACATATCAGGTTGTCTTTGAGCTGTCCCACTTTAGAGTTCTTCGAAGTATGTACATTGTTATTAGTATGTAGTTTACTGTGATGCTGCAGTTCAAGAGAGTGCACCTTTCGTTGTTAATTTAGTTAGAAACTCGTATTGTCAAGCCATTGAAGCGTTGTGCACGTTCCAGTTATTGATGATTGTGCTGAAGGTGTAGCTATTAGCATCTGCACAAGCAAACTTAACTGCTTTCCGTCTATTAGTCCCTGGTTCAGGGGATTGTATAACTGAGCTGCCGCCTTTCTCCAGTACTTGGTTTCCCGATATTAGTCATAAGTTCTAAAGGCCCCCCACGCCGCCCCCCCCCCCCCCCCCACCACCACCACCACCACCACCCCTCCTCCCCCCTCAACAACCACATGCTCGCATACAGACATCACAACTTTGTGGGTGGGGGTCAGCAGCTTTGAACAGTAGAAAAATGTATCACTAATGCTAGCTTGCTCCAGCAGATTTTATGAGGCTCCCAACTATGAAAATGAATCATCGAGTGGCCTTATTGGCACTTCTATCTAACTAATGACGTTTCAAGGTTAAGTTCAAGATCCAAAGCAAGGCGTTACCCAAGTCTGAACCTACTCTTCGTCTTGGAAGAGTCCCAAAGCTTATGTGTAATACTGGACTGAGTTTGGACAATCCACTCCTGAATTCACATTTCACAGGATGCATTCATCAGGCCTAGAGAGCTTGCATTTGGTCTACCCTTCGCCCATCTACCAATATTTGGATGCTATATAGTTTTAGGCGTTGGCAAGTGTCACTATCCATCTATAGCTTTAGGGAGACATTATCGAGGAAAGGAATGAATTTTTCTTGTTTCCCTTCATTTTTTTTAGTTCAAGTCACATGTGCTGTTATATACAGCTTACACACATTACGCTCAGTCCTCTTTCCGACAGGATTAAAAGCAAATCATTCACGCTTGTGTAGGAACAAGGAAATTGCTAATCCATTTTGTCCTCACAAATTTCAACAGTGTCAAGTGTAAATTTGGAGTGAGATCATTTTTTTTGTTTTTTTTTTGAGTGAAAGTAGAAATATATATATCAGAATAAGGGGATAAAAATTTACAAGAGATAAGTGTGTCCTCAGATACAAAAAAAATACAGACGCTACAGATGACAATCTCATCTAAATAAGTTGTTGACTGAGACAAATAAAAAAAAGAAAAAACAAGATGCTCAAAAAAAATCGCTCAAGTAAGAACTTTAAGACATGGACTCGATTCTCGGAAGAGAGACCACAGGTTGTACACGATCAAACCATCGAGTGAGATCATTTTCAACGTAAAAAAACACTAAAAATGAATTTCGTCGCATTTACCTCCGAAGAATTTGAATTTGCATTAACAAGTTGCACATCAATATCAATCAACTGCAAAATGGTTACACCGCCTCATGAAGTCATAGAGCACCTCGAAAAGAAACACAAGCTTTGGCATCATGACTATCGTTGATCAAACATGTTCCCTTTAACAACTTTTCCTTACCAAATTATCATCTTCTGTTGGACCCATATTGCTTGACCTTTGCTAATAATTTTTTATCTAGTAAGAAGTTTCCTTTCAATTTCCAATCACCCACCTCATAATGTTTTGAATTTCATTTGTCAAATATATCAGGTCAAGAAAACTTAAGATTCAGATCATTCGTTATAGTGCAGCAAAGATAATGTATTTCAGCAATGCGGCGAAAGATTATCATAAGAGATTCTACAGCTAAAACTGTAAGAACACCTTGCTGCACAGCGCAGATTCTGATCCGAAAATTAGACTGAGAAAAGGATTCCTTTTTTGGTTTCCAAATAATCTTGGTTTAGAAACGTGCAGTCCTTGAGAGCATATTCGCCGTCCTAGACAACATCGCATTGACGAAGTAAACTAAGAATTCGACGAGCCACGCCCTCAAAATTCAACCACCTTGTCGTCGTCGCCTGCTCTCTCTTCTTCACTTTCCCCATAAAATTCCACCAAACTCTCTACCCAAGACCATAACAAGGATTAGGATGGGGAAGATAGGACTGTTTGATCTGGAGAAGCACTTTGCCTTCTACGGAGCGTACCACAGCAACCCAGTTAACATATTCATACACATGCTGTTCGTGTGGCCGATCCTCTTCACCGTTCTCATGTTGTTGCATTTCACACCTCCCCTTTTCAGCATATCCCAATTTGGGCTGGCAAATAACACTGTGATTGTTTTCAATTTTGGGTTTTTGTTCACCTTGGTCTTCGCCTTGTTCTATGTGTTGTTTGACAAGAAAGCTGGCTCTGTGGCTGCTTTGCTCTGTTTTGCCTGTTGGGTAGTGAGCAGTTCTCTTGGGAATTATCTGGGGTACTCTGTAGCGTGTAAGGTATGGTTTATTGATTCTTCCAATTATGTTTGTTAGTTGTTACATCGATGTAATGTAGTTAATCGTGTTTTATGAGTGTTTCTTACTAATTAAGTATGCCTGCTCGAAATTTGAGTGTTTAATTGCTCTGCTTTATGTTAATTTACCATTTTCTTCTGGAGAGTACTGCGTGATCAGAAGCCAAAACGACTAAGTTAGGTTGCATCTGCTGTTGAAAAGTGATTACCTTTAGATGCAGGAACTGCATTTAGAGAAAAGCGCGTAAGCTTTTGTTTAAACTCACAAAATAGAATTTTGCATTTTAGAAGTGTCTTTGGGACTACCAATCGAGGCGTCAGACACTCTTAGCAATAGAGGCAGCCTTTGACAAATTGTCTTATGTCTTCTGGGTTTTAAGTTTTTACCTGAGATGTCCAGTTCTCTTTTTCTTTTTGTTTTATTTTAGGTGTCCGTCATTCAACTTGATTAGCTACATTGCTTTAGACAATTGTTCTGCCGTGGGGGTTGCTTCGCCCCAGTCAGGGACAGAGCTACGATTGAACATTAAAATGGGTCAAAGGAGTTTGCCGGTTGGAGTGAAGCTTTGGCAGATATCAGGATTAAAGGGCCATTAAGGGTCCAGTATCTTATTTGTTGGTTGTAGGCGGGGTGTTGTCAAAGGCGCAGGCTATGTTACATGGACTTGATACGAGTGTCCTGATCAGATGATCAGATACGTGTCGAAGTGTCGGACTCGTCTAATTTTGAAACGCAAGACACGGGAAAATGTTCATATTTGTTATTACTTTTTAGTTATTTCGAAAGTAAAAAGGTATTTTGTGTGATGCATTTGGTTTTAATTGATAACTTGTCTCTTATCAAAGCAATAACTAATTAAACAAAAAGCTATGTATATTATTGATAATGTCATATCTTATGAGATGTGTCGGACACATATCTCATACCCATATCCAAGTGTCGAGTGTCCGACACGGGTACTTCACGCAAACCGAAGAGTATATGTAACATAGGGCGCAAGCGCACCTAAGGTGCAAAATGTCCTTAGGCGGAAGGCGCAGGCGTGTGCCTTTTCGAAGTGAGGCACAATATTAAAATAAATAAATAATAATACATTAAAACAATAAATTATGTATAAAAAAAAATTAAGAACATGACAATTAACAACTCAATTCGTTGTGCCAAACAGCCCCTCCAACTTCATTGTCCATCACCTTCTGAAAATCTGTTATCATTTCTCATCGGTGCTTACCATAGAATCTCACAGCAAATTGCAGTAATAGCATTGCGTGACAGAATAACATCTCACAGCAATCTGCCCCGCCAGACTTTAACAATTGCAGCAATAACATTTCACAGCAAATCATAGCTAGCTTTGTCATTGACGGGGGAAAAATAAAAAGCACAAGACAGAATAAATTCATGACGTGAACATGGAGCAATGAAGCTCACCCGAGAGAGAGAAAGAGATACAAACCTGCCGAAACTGAGAAGCTGCTTCAATAGACCAGCAACTGGGAAGAGGACCAGCCATGGCGGCGGCTGAAGCAGCGCCAGCGACTGGAGAGCAGACGGCCGGAGGAGACGTGAGATGCGATGGCGAGGGCGAGCAGAGATGGGAGATGCGACGGCTACGAACGGAGCAAAGCTTGGGCCTTGGGTCGCGAGGTGACTGTGAGAGACTAAGAGAGCTTGGGTCTTGGTTGTGACTCATGAATCAGAAACTAATTTGGGGGTTTTGACTTGGTAAAGACAAAAAGGGGAAAAAAAATTGACGGCCCACCGCCCACTTGAAGAAAATCGAACGGCTACACAGTCTTGAGCCTAGCTTGGCGCCTCCACCACCGCTGCGAGCCTAGCTCTTGGGCACCTGGGATCACTAGGCGCCTTCTTGAACGCGCTGCGCCTAGGCCTAGGCGGGGCGCGCTGTGTGAGCCTAACTGCGCCTTGCTCCTAGACGCGCTTTTAATAACACTTGTAGGGCGTCGTCATTCTAACCATTATAATCCATATGTTCTTGAAGAGATGGACAAGCTGCGGACTAATTTTCATGCATTCTTCTATGGTGTTTTTTTAGTGGTTGGGAATGCACCCTATGCTCTTACTTTACTACCAAAAGATTGATCACGTGCTTCCAAAATCATAGCGTGGTTTTCTAGGTTCACTGCTTTTGGTCTAGGTAGCATGGGCATGGGCACCGACACTGTCCGGGACACCAGACACCACAATTTTTAAAGAATCAGGTTTGGACAACTCAGGACACCGCTGAAATTTTAGAGTATGTTTATTTTATGTACAGACACACACACACATAAGTCTTGCTGGGTCCATCTGATTACGGTTTGGCCTAAAATTTCATTTCTAGAAAGCCACAGATTTGTCAATTGTTACACACTGAGCGTGAAATAAGTTTAGAATATCGTCTTTTGGCCCCATATGTATGGACACTTCTTCGAGAAGTGTCCAACACGGTGTCCGGTGATAAAAAAAACAAATAAAGAAATTCGGATATTGCTGTGAGGCATCGGTGAGGTGTCTGATGCCATATTTTGACCTATATGAGGTGCCAGTGCTTCCTATCTTTTGGTCATTGGTAGTTGTTCTTGGTATTTAGGATCATTTGATGGAGAAAAAAAAAATGCCACGAGTATACATTCCAAATCATTATCATGCACCGTGGACTGACCCGACTATTTTCCTAAACTTTCACACTTTCTCTGTTTGAGCTTTGACCCCATCATGAAGCTTAATACTGGATTTTAGTTCTTTTTACTTGGGGGTCTAGGTATTTGCAAATACAGATTGACCTTGAACTGTTCTAATTTAGCACTCCTTAAAGCAAATTCGTAAAACTTATGGGAGTCAATTGACACCCTTGCTACTATGCTGCCTGTACTGCTGGTCCTAGGGGACTTTAAGTGTGTGTGTCTTTATTTGTTTGACAAATTGATCGTACCTTGTTCTTTAAAATTACCAAAAATGTAAAGTTGTGTACAATATGGCATCCTGCGAAAGGTAAAACATGATTTTGGAGCCAATGCTAATTGTAGGTATATTATTGCTTCATTGTAATAGCGATATGTAAAAGCAGGTGTGATCCAGCAGCCATTACTAAAAGAAGCTATCAAAAAGGAATATTAGGAATAAATTATCTGCACCTAAACTTTGTATCATCTTTGTAGCAGTTCTTTTTCTAGTCTCACATAAGATGCATCTTGTGCACTTCCAAGAACATCTTAGTCCCATTTTGCCATAGTGGGTTGGTTTTTCATCGTTGTGTCTTGACGAATAGCTTCTGATAGTCATCCTGTTTACTGTCCGTACTTTTTGTTTTTTGTATGAGCCTCGCCATTCTCTGCTCCAGTTTCTAGTGAGAATGGGGGGGTTGATTTCATCTTCCAAACTCCTAAACTTCTAGCGTTCATCTTGGTTGACCACAAATATCACTGATATGTTGAGTTCTGTGATGGGCTTTGATGTTGCCAACTGTGATTTCATATCCCACCATGGCACTCCTCTTCAATACTTGCTCGCGTTTATGCTCATGTTTTTGGTCTTGTTAATATTTCCGCGTAGCTATCTGTTTCATTGCTTTTTGTTCAAGTTCCGATTGACTAGGGTGGATGAACTAGAATAAGGTAGGGAAGAAGTTGCCAATTCAATTCTGTCTAGATGTATTAAAGATTGGTCTCGCTTTCTTTGGACTAAGAGTTTGACGTGGACCCTAGAAATTTAGTTGCTCAACCAGCTAGGATGGTCTTGTATATTCATGAGTAATTTTTATGTATTTTGATGGATCTATAAACCAATGCTAGTTTGCAGGCTTATTTGATCTCCTTTTACAGATAGCAGCTCTTGACCTTTCTATGGTGATTTGAAAACTTTTACTGCTTTTCTGCTGGACAAAGGAGTTGAATTCCCGTAGACGTACTAGTGAGCAAATGAAATTCCTGTTAGTTGTCGTTTGTCAAAAATCCTTGATAATATGCTTTAGAGGATCCACAGCACTGCCTTTGTTATGATATTTAGGAAGAGGAAATGTACTGCTTAACCAGTCTAAAATCATGTCATATCGATATCATGGAAACCACTAATATTGGGCCAACTTTGTATCTCTATCCATAAGGATGATAGAATCGCATGAAAGTTCTTTTGGAGGAGGAAGGATTATATGAAAACTTTTACCAGTTGATTGAGCTCGTCCTTCTTCCCAGCACTCTGTTGTAAACCCGTATTAGGACCCCTTTTTGCAGAACGCAATAATATGCAATTCTTTTTCCGTTCATTACTTTTGAACAAGGTCCAAATCGACACTTCCAATACCTTCTTCTGCCCATAGTAAGCAGGGTAGAACCTTATGGAACAACCCTACAAGTTCAGCCCCTTGACGATTATGTTCTAGGGAACTTTGTTACTGCGATATTTTGAGATTTACATTGAGATTGTGGAAAACACTAAAAGTCGTCGAGCATTAGTTAGTAGAGGGAAAAATAAATTGAAATGTCTAGAATAAAGAAAACCTTTTATTTGGGTTTACTTTAAGTTGCCTTTCAACGTCATGCTGGGGCACTTTCTCTGGTAACGTAGACTAAAGACTAGTTTCTAGTGCTTAGCCTTAAGGGAAACACGTCCTCCTCCATTCCGGAGTTTGCTTCAATAACTTGAGATGGTCAGTGGAAACCGATCCCAATCATCAGAAACTGGCTGCCAAATTGTGGGGGAAATGACACAAGGACTTAAAGTTCGTTATTCATTTTCTGAGGTCTCTGTCGTTTGTCCATGCCTCTTTGACGAGTCATGGAATGCCTACTCCATCACCAGAGAAAGACCTCGTCTCAAATTGTTGTGAAGATTGTATGGTAGATCTCGGAACTAGGCATGAGGATCTGATGTCACCAGTGCAATATTGGGCTGGTGTCAGCCCGACATTGCACCTTTGGAGGATGCTGTCAAGATTGTACAACTAGCAATACATGGAATTGTTTATATCATTTTGTGGCACCCTTTTTTCTTTTGAATGTGGCATTTGCATTTCAGGTGCAATAACATTTTCATTGTTCCAAGCAAACACGGGAATATAACTTTTGAGAATGTTATTAACTTGAATATCTCTTCCCATTAAGTATCTTCGGATTGTGTCTTCCATGAGTTTTTTCCCGTTAAGGAGAAAAGCGCTAAAGGTAAATATTAGCTTATACTTGACCCAACCTATGTTGACTATATGTTCAGGTTGCCCTGGCTGCTCAGTTAATTTGCTGGACTGGACAGTTCTTTGGCCATGGGCTGTTTGAGGTGACTGTCTGTCAGTTCGACATTATTTTAATCATTTTCTATTATGTTATGCATCTCACGTGGTACTTTCTGTAGAAACGAGCACCAGCTCTTTTGGACAACCTAGCTCAAGCGTTCCTGATGGCACCTTTCTTTGTGTTGCTAGAGGTAGGCTTTGCCAGGTTTCTGACTAATTTAACGAATTATGGCACTATATTTAATAATTGATCTAGTTATCTATCATTGATTCCTTACAGGCACTTCAAATGTTGTTCAACTATGAACCCTATCCAGGGTTTCATTCAAATGTCAAAGCAAGGGTAGAAGCAGATATCAAAGAATGGCAGGAGAAGAAACAGAAAAAGATATCTTAGCTTAAGTAAGCATGTGACTTCCAATCGGTATATATATATATATATATATGGGCATTAGTTCTGTACTTTTGTCCATTTATTGTGTACTCTGTACACATCTACTATGAATCCAGATGTAGAACCCGAATCTTTGATCCTATGGGCTTGTGCTTTGTTTGAAAGTACTGGACCCGTGAATTAATATACTAAATGCCTATTATTCTGTGTTCGTTGATCATAAAAAGATCTTTGGTTCATACCTATTCTCTTTCAAACAATTCTATCAGCAGATGTAGGATATTGACCCCCCAAGCCTCTATGATGCTCCTTATATTTTCTCTTACATGCTTACAGGAGACTGTAGTTCCTGCTGCAGTCTGGGCCTGCTTCCAAGGAGCATTTTTCTTTCTCTTGCTCTTGCTCAAGCTGTTTTTGCAGTACCATAGCCTGTATAACGAGCTTGAAGTGGCTCCAACTCTAATATTCACTAAACACTGCTGGTGATGCAATTACCTCCTTACCTCAAACATTGTCTGTCTCACAAACACCAAACCTTTCTGCTCCACTTGTATACATGTTTTGCAAGTAATGTAATCGCTCCTATTATTTAATTGCAAATACAAAGGTTGCATACTCACCTATTTTCCTAGCTTAAAGCTGTGATGCTACGACGGCATTGCATGTAACTGGCATGCTTGTTACTAAATGGTGAGCCTCATCAGTCATCGACAGGCCCTAGCTCAACTTAGAGTACCTACCATGTGACCATCATGATTGGTTGATTACGGTACCTGCCTTCTATTTCAACCATTTTTTCATGGCTACAGGCACATAAAGCTTCTAAGTAACGATTCTTTGAGCAAGTCTAGTTTTTCACTTAACGTTCTTGAGGTGCTTCATGAAAATGACCATGTGCTGCAAACCTTTATGTTATCATATTGCATGTGACTAAGATCCTGTACTATGTTCAACTGGCTCCTTAAGCTGTCAATTAGCATGTCGAAACAGAAACCATGTTGTCAAAGATAGAATTGTCGATACAAGAATGCCCCCACCTCCCAAACTTAAGGTGCAACAGCTGAAGTGCCTCTTCGGACTTTCAACAGCAGACAATGCCACCCGTGGCGACGTCCCAAAGCTACCAAGACTGACAAAAATTCGAACAGCTGGTATGTAGTTTCAGTGTCATTAGACATACAATACATGTGAGTTAGAGCATTCCTCACATGCACATGGTGTTATGAACCATGCTTCAGCAGTGAAGAAAGGGAAAAGGGAAGATGGAATTGTTAAAAAGTTAAAGTCAAGGAATGGGAATTCTCCTTTCTTGTGGAAACAAAGTGGTATGTGTGACTTTAGGAAGTTGAGTGAGTTGCTGGTCATTCCAACCAACTACACAGATGACAACTTATTCAGGAGGGGTGTCATGAGAATCACAGGTCACAAGCCAAACCCACCCAATTGGCTTTGTAGTTTAGCACAGAAAACTGTTACTTCCTTGATTAGGAGTTGTTTGGATTTGGCCACTTATAAAACAGAAAACTGGGGGCTGCTGATGGCATGGATTTTGATACATTTGTCTCATTCATCTTAACCACTTTTTAGGTGGGCCATCTTGTATTGCGTTCACTAGCTATATCCTGCCAACGTTAGCTCACCAAGCCAAACTTGAGAATATTCCATTCGTTAAGTAATCCGCAATTTTATTTATACTAAAAGCAAGACATGATTAGGCGTTCCATGTGAGAATTGTGCTTCTCATTTCTCTGTGGCAGAAGTTATTGCGTACGTGTGAAACAGCGAACACGGATTTAGTTTCTTGATTCTGGAACGGGAATCGTTACAATTGTATGTGATCTTAGAAGATAGCTTTGTGGTTTAATATTAATGGTTTCGAAAACTGAGGATCGTTGGATTTGTTATATAATAATTCTCTGCTACTATTAGCCCTTCCTTTTTATTTCATCAGTCAACCCGATTCAACGGTCCTAAATGATAGGGATTAATGGTTTGAAATTATGCAATATTTATGCAGAGCACTTTGTTATTCAGTTTACTGCATGTATCAATTGTTATTCCTGGCCTCTACTGATACTATGTAATTTATCTTTCAGTTTTTGTCAGTAATTCTGGAATTGCCCACATCGACCTACTTCATTTCGCGTATTTGCTCTTTTCACACACTCCGCATGAATTTGTCATCAAGGATATGCATTAGGGACAAAAGTTTTATATTCAGATTTTGAGACACAAATTTAGCACGTCTTTAGCCTTGATGTATTTGACCTTTTCATTCGATTCTCGGTCTGAATTCATCTTCATTCTATTCAGTGGGTAGTGTTTTACATTTGCGCGAAAAGTGGCCTTTTTCGGAAGTATAGTTGACCATCAACATGTTTGTGATTGTTAAAACACAGTTTGAAGTGCCCCAAAGTAGCAAAAGTTGTTAGCCGCTAAGCCCCCGGAAACTGGTCTCTTGTTTAGCAACTGTGATAGGCATCCATGCTCCTTACTTGGCTGGAGCAGTGTGATGATGGGTTTCATTTTGGTCCTCTCTGAGGATTGTTAACTGAGAACTCGTTAATAGTTAAATATACTTCCTCCTCCATTCTACTAGATAGAAGTATAAATAACAATCATAGATCAAATAAGTATTGTTTGACGCGTCAAGTTAAGATCAAAATAATGAATAAAGTCGTTATTTACATGTACAAAATTTATGTATGAAGTCACAGAAAGTCGAAAGATAAAATTCAATGAGTCGGAGGGAGTACGATGACCGTGACCGTGAAAGAAAAGAAAAAAATAAAAAAAATAGCAAACAATTTTAGACTAAGTAGGCGATTATTTATTACGTGTGTACAACCTCTGCGTAGAGCTTTTTGCGGTAACAAGTGTGAATACAGACCGGTGACAAAAGATGACCTCATTTTACTCAGCATAAATTCCTCAGTATCCTGGAGGCTAAAGTATGGAAAAGATTATTTATCTGTCACTAGTCAGCCATTATCTTCACTTTTGTTAACTTTACAGTTTATATTGTTAATTTTGACCATTAATTAGTCAAATTGAAAGGTAAAGTGTACAATGATGTGTGATAAAAAAAATTTACCAAAAATTGTCAAAAAAATTTCCAGTAAATATAAAGAGTTATCATATTGATATCATTCTACTCATGGAACCACTTAAATACTGTTCACCATCTACTAATTAGTCAATGGTCTTGTTCTAAAAGGACGGGATGAATATTCATTTTCATCAATAACATAATCACACTGCGATACAAATACTATTTCGAACACTCATCGTAAATAAATAAAAAAGAGCATTATATGTCTTTTTGTAATGATTATGAGGGCGATTTATTAGTTTTATTGGTCAAACTAGACTCTCCCATGTGTTTTAAATCATAAACCACACTTTTTATCATTTATGATTTTCAACATTTTTTTCCGCTTTTAGGAGATGCTTTAAACCCTTTTTTTTTTGGGTCGAACACCAAACAACCTGTTTCAAACTCTTGAGCGGATTTCACCAATTTGCAATAACTTCTCAACACAAATAAGAAAAGAGAACTAGCGCAAAACGAATCCTTCTTTCTTTTAGCGATTAGGTGACATGAAGGCCAACTAGTGCGTATTTTGCTCAGACACATTCGGAAGCGGGATAGACAATCAAAATGATTTACCTATTTTTCTATATCTCTCCACGAATGAATCAAGATCGAATATTAAGGGTGGCAATTTCAAATGGAGCAGACGACTCTGATCGTACAAATGGAGGTGTTTTTTGGAGTAAAATAGTAGATAATATATATTGCAGACTATAATTCGAGAGACCGGCGTTCTTTGATTTCGTAAATTTAAGTCCACCAAAATACATAATTTAAAACACAATCAATGCAACAAATAAGCTAAATAGTAAATCTTCGTGTACTGATTGATCATCGTCACTATCTCTTTCACGTAAATTGCTCTCTCGACCAACATATGATGTGCATCGTTGGAAGCAATTATTGGATAACTTTGTGTCATTGTTTAATTAGACAACATCCGATCTTATTTAATGAGTCTAGACTCTAGATTATGAAATTTGAAATCAGGATCTAAGCGTGAGGTGGAGCGATTTTGTTTATGTCTGGATTGGACCCAACTTTGTGTAAATAAAGTATCAGCTGTGACATCATTTCTTGATCAACTAAAGTAATTGGTCAATTCGTGACCCTTTCTTTCTGAGTCAATATTTTATTTATTTATTTATTTATTTGAGCTGCTGTACGGACTAAAAGTATAAACTCGAGTAAATAAATGCTGTGGTCGTGCATCACTATAATCCACTAGTGGTCATTTATATTAAAAAATTTGCTCCTAAAAGATACCAAGAGTGTCAGGTAAAAATTCCCTCTAGTGATTTGGGTGGAATGCATGTTGTTAGAACTAGAGTGTGGGGCCTGTGTGTGTGTGATCAGGAGAATTTGATATCGATAACAAGAGCATCTTTTCAAAGTTACACAGTGTGTGCGCGCTTGTGTGTCTCTCTCTCTCTCTCTCTCTCTCTCTCTCTCTGTGCGTGTGTGATAAGGAGAATTTGATATCAATAACAAGAGCATGTTTTCAAAGTTACACAGTGTGTGTTGTGTGTGTGTGTGTGATCAGGAGAATTTGATATAAAAAACAAGAGCATGTTTTCAAAGTTACACAATTAGGCATATTACTTTGTAAGAAGACCGAGTTACTTAAAACTAACTGTTACAATCATATCGAGAAAGAAATTAAAAGTCATTGAGTCTAATTCTTAACTAAATAAAATAACTTGGACAAGTTGAACAAATCACACACATCTTCTAGCGGAGATGTTTGGCTCTCTTTGCAAGGAAAAGAACTGACTTTTTTTTGTCTTTGGATTTTTTCCACCGGTTCTTTTAAACACGTACCTGGAATTAACAAAAAAAATACAAAAAAGAAAAAAAAAAGAATGCTATAAGTAACATCAAGTAACACTCACCTTGATGGATCTACATAATCACGAAAATAACCCCACACCTCACGCCACCCCACCCCACTCCCTTTTTTTTTGGTCTTAGTTATGGAACGAGATTAAGGTAATAGTGTAGTTGTAAAGGTCGCCTCTTTTTTATTAACACAAAACCATTTTACGATGAGTGAAATACTCTGGATCTTTGTCCATTTGAGATTCTTCGCTATTCTAGTTTGGAAACGTATATATGTTGGAGGCAGAAATTTGAGATAAAAGTATTACCTGTGTTTTTAACCACAAGATAGTAGTTTATGTCTTGTTTTTATTTTTTTCAGTAGGCATAAATCACAAAGTATAACAAAACCATTTTAACCTAAAAGCAATACCCGTCCGAGGAACAAGGAGACTTCGCACATAAACATATGATCTACAAAAATGGCTGCCGTGATCTTGTAAAAAAGCGAAGCAAAAATCAAGACTGCCGTGTTGCAGGCTCGATTCATCATGAAGTACTATTATTTATCGATGAGTGACGTACAATTTGATATGAAGTGGCATATTCCATGTCAGCTTTCGATGATTAATTTAACTAATACTTAAACCTTGGGAATTGACAATATCTTTGCTGCATTTTTTTATTTGGCAAGAAACAACTTGAAGATTTCGCAATCGAAAATCAGCCTACCGTACGTAGTTGACGTATAGCAAGATTTTGCTCCTCCAAAATTGTACGACGCATTAGCTTGCAATTTTGAACTAATTCAGGTCGATACGCATTTAAGGCCGGAGAAGACTTTTTTCTCCAAAGTCTTTCTTGCATAAAGTTATACATAGGGGAGCAAAGGAGAAACTCTGAACATTTAACTTGATAACAAGCTGAACCAAACATCATTATGTTACATCCTGGGATCAAACTTTATTGGTTAGGCAATATAAATGAGGAATACTCGTAGATCGTCCAAACTGTAACAATGATAATATACTTCTATCGTGGAAGTAGGAAGAGCGCTGTTACGACTTGGACTTATTGAAATAACAATGACAATATACTTCTATCGTGGAAGTAAGAAGAGCGCTATTGCCACTTGGACTTTCTGAAATAGGGTCTTAAAAAAAATACTGTACAAAATAAAGAAGAATCATGTCACTTACAAACACTAAACTTTACAGTAAGACAAAAGATCCGTTCTCTCAAACCAATATTCGCAGCTAAAAGTTGCACTCTCTATTTTTATTTTATTTTTGTAACGTTCGCATATTACCAAATCTTGTCACATACATTTCCCATAGCCTGAGCACAGTATGCATCGCAAAGGCATAAACATGTGATCCGATGGTTGTGCTCAAATGGTGACAACACTACTTCTGCACAGTACACATTCCCATCAAGGAAGGAGACGGTGGCAATGTCATGTATGAAAGAATTCATTGATCCAACTTGATCACAAGTCAAACTCCAAAGACAAGGCTAAAGCACAGAAGTCAGCCACGTACACCTTTATCCCGCGAATCCATCTGCATTATAAGCAAGTTTGGATTACCCTTTTGGACCTTTAGCATAATCTTACTGGAAGTTAGGCAAAGCATATGAATTGGTCAATGATTGCATATTCTTTATTATATAAAGAGCTTTTAGAAGATTTGCAAGCGATTCTCAAAGCAAATCACCTCCCAACAAGCTAACTTGTAAAAGTCCTATTCTTACTGGTCTCCTCCTAAGTTCTCGGCCTTTCCGGCCAACCACATTGTGCCACGTTTGGATGTGCCATATGTTGGAAGACAAGAAACAGGGCCACAGATCCTTTCGAAACCCAGAGTTAGGTATTGCGTCCACAATCAAGATATGAAGAAGTCTACAAAGAAAGGGGACAATGAATGGAGGAAAAGGTAATTCAATGGGAAGATGCCAGATTGGCTGTTGGTGACACTCGGAATTTCACTTTATGGAGGAAGGCTTTGGGTGGATTTTGACTTTTTCTTTTAGCTGGATGAAAAGGGCTTGGAAGTACCATCTACCTTTCACACCCTTTCAATTTGATGATTCTAGTGGAGCCGGCTCTCTTATACAGTAGTTAGCACGAAACTGAATTTTACACCCTTTTAATCGTAAGGTTTCACTTTTGAAGATACTTCAATAAATTTTAGCAGTCAAAATTCAATGCTAATAATAAGGTCAATTCGGAGCGTGCTACCTGGGGACTCCTTGCTCCAAGATGTCTGTCGCCGTGCACCTCGACTCAACGCCTAAGTGTTAACGAACGCTATTTCCACACTACATTTTTTTGGTCAAAAACACTAATAATAATATTTACATAAAAAATGTTAGATTACATAGATCTGTCAGGACAAAACTCCACCGTACATGTCAAAAAGCAAAAGGGGAGTAAGGCCGATCGGGAGATGAATAAAAATAGTAGATATGCGAGCGTCGAGGCTAGTGGATTTAGCTAACCAATCTGCTACAAGATTTGCCTCGCGGTAACAAAAGGCGAGCTGGACAGTCGGGCTCTGGTGAAGCAGTGTCAGGCAGTCATGGATGAGGGGGAGGTGCCATTGGTACATCCATCTTCTTGCTCTCGTGCCAAGACGCCTAAACATGCACATAATGTAATCTCCATAGTTTTGTCCCTGGCACTATGTTCGTTGCTTCGCCCCCATGCCACAACAAAACACTACATCCATAATGTTGTCTCCATGCTATGTGGTCCCGAGACTATGTCCATCTTTTACGACTCGGTGCCATGGTGTCCAACCCGCCCGAACACCGTCTCCACGCCGCTTGCCCCCGGCACTTTGTCCATCGGTTGCACCCCCGGCACTATGTCCATCGGTTGCACATATCTGTTAGCTGCCAATACTCATTTGTCATGTCATTGCCATTGACCATGCCTCAAACCATGCATATCTCGCCATCCCCAGACAATGTGCAGCTCATACAGTTGCCCACAACACTCTGTCATACTATCATGCCTCAGGTGTTGGTCAATCTCTTAACCACACCACACACACCTTACCTTGGTTGTGAAAAATGCTTTGACTCGCTCTCCAAAGTGTACAATATCTCTTAAGATAGCCGACTGCTCTAAGAAACTATCTCTGCTGGGAAGATCTTAGTGCTCTGGCACGAGGAATCCTTTTCCACTAGGTAGACAACTCTTGAGGAACACTATCTCGATGGGTGGGGTAGGTAACTCTTCCAAGACATTATCTCAACGTGTCAGGTAGGTTTATCTTTCGAGACACCTTGACTGTTCAAGTATGCGACTCCTTCGAGACACTACCTTAACGCGCTTCAAACTCTCCAACACAATGACTCATCTCAAGATAATCCATCATAAGAACTCATCACGAGATAGGCAACTCTTTGGGGCACTATCTCTACTAGGCGAGTACACTTATATACAGGGTGACTAAACACATATATACACATACCATGTCATCTTATAATTTAAATCACATCATCAATACACATATACATATACTATTTCAGTTGCTTTTATGCAAAATTAGTTATTTGTTGTTGAACATTCTACCAAGTTAAATAAATTATTATGAATAGTGCAATTTTATGATAGTGCTCAAAGTGAGTGATACTGTAATTGCTGAACAACATTTTCGGCTATGAAGATGGTCAAAGTTGTACTCCAAAAAAAGATGGATGATAATTTTCTCACGAATTCTTTGATTGTGGACATTAGGAAAGATATTTGAGGCATTTACTATAGACTCGATTTTTTATGACTTTCGTATCTATAACAAAGTCGAGTTTTTATATATATATATATATATACTAGTAAGGATCACGTGCTTTGCACGTTATATAATAATTTAAAATAAAAATACTATGAATCTCGAAAAAACACAATTGAAATTAATCAATATGCCTATCATAATTAAACTATAACAATAAATCAGTTGTTAACTGCTAATCAAATACTCGAAATATGAAAAGTTAATTAAACATGGTCTTACTTTCAAACCCGAATTTTTCACGCCAATTATCACCAATATTTTTTTTACTCTTTATCATATTTATTTCTTTCGTTACATCAAGTTACCGCTAAAGAGAATCCTGACTGTTTCATATTATACCTTGTTATCAAAAGTACACTGATATTATAATTAGCCTCAACGTGTTCCACAAATATTTAACTCTCACGAAATACTTCAAGATTGATTGTACAGTTATAAAAGTAAAGAAAATGTTTAGAGATAATTTCATGTATATGTTTTAAGTCTAGGAAGTGAAATTAAGAAGAAGTTTGAATTATAGTAAAGTGATATTAACAAAAGTTCAAAATTAACCTGAAAAGGATTGTCGAATTATAGTAAAGTGATATTAACAAAAATTCAAAAATTAACCTGAAAAAGATTGTCGAATTATAGTAAAATGATATTAGCAAAAGTTCAAAAATTAACCTGAAAATAATTATCAAAGTTAAGTGTCTAACCGGAAGCAGTTATAACTATAATAAAGTTTATAAGACGAAATGCTTTAGGAGCTTAAATATTGTATCTTTAAAATCAAGAATCAAGCAAACTTAAGAGAAATAGAAGGACACATATAAAAACTAAACTATTTAGGCAATAAATTTAGTAGTCCTAACTTTCAATGATCTTTTCAAAGTTTTATCTTTCAAAATATCACTTAGGATTTTTAGTATCGTTCAGTATCCATCTTGTTTCTTTATATATTGTGATAGCCATTTCTTGTAGCGGTAATCATTCATGATCAAAATATTTCTTCCAGTTTAGTTGTTTTTGGTAATGATCTAGTCTATTACTCCCTCTGTCCTAAAAAAAATAATCATATTTTATTTTTGAGCTGTCCAAAAAATTAATCAGTTTCTAAGTTAAGAAAGATTTTGTAGGTGTTTTTACATGTTTACCCTTTGTACACGTTTTGTTATTCGACTTCTTCCTCCATATTTAATCCTCCATCAACCTACTTCTTTCTACTTAACCACTTTCTTCAACCCCCCCCCCCCCCCCCTCAGGTTGGAATGGAAAACTTATATAATAAAACTCATATCATAAATAAGCGTGCAGTCAAATATGATCAAATAATTTTAGAACGAAGGGAGTATAATTTTCATGCATGCTTATTTTAAGATTAAAATACATACCAAGTCTTTTATCAACTTTTTCTATTTTAAATTTCAACGTTCGAGTACAATTTATCTAAAACTATGCTTAATCTTAACTGTACTTTTTTTCTACTTTTCAGTTAAAAAATCTATAGTGTACTCTAAATTTCTCTAAATAGTGTACTCTAAAACTCTTCTTTATTTTTATCTAGCACGACCTTGTTCATCTTAATAGTATGATAAGGACTTCTATTTTTAACACAGACTTATATGATAATACCAAACTTACTCATCTAAAAAGTCTATATACATGTGTGCCTGTGTGTGTTCTTTTGAAATCTATATCACGAAATAAATGTGTGAAATTGATATCAGACAATGATAATGAATTAAGTAATTTCAATAATGTTTACAAATCTAAGTTTTTTACCCTATATCTATATATATGTATTACATGTTTAAAATAAATACAAACTCAACAAAAGTTTATCAAGAATAATTTCAGGTCATTCATTAAATAAAGACCTGTATCATCAAAATAAAAAGGAAAAAAAATATTACCCATGATATAAGGTTTTGAGTGCTGAGAAAATTATAGGCTTAATTGTGCTCATGACCTTGAGATTAGGTAAAATTACATACGTGTTCATTAAGTGGAATAATAGCACTCATGTCTTTTGACCGAACAAAAATACTGAAAAATGAAAAGACCAGAATGCCCATCACATAGGAACACAATTCTTCTAATGTCATTCCTCGTCCCTCTATCTCCTCATACAACCCCACCACCATCACCTTTTTACACTTCTTCAGCTTCAAAACACGTGCGCTCCCGCACACACACCCCCACAATCGGCCCAACCATTATAACGTCACTCCATTATCATGTTCTTCAGTTTTCTCACCTTTCTTCTACCTTCACACCCCAATAAATTGTCACAACTTTCTCACTCCAATCACTTGCAGCAAACCATCACGATTTAATAAATGAAAATGCAAATTTGGGGTTCCAAATCAACCTACCACTGCGTCCAATCAGCCCATCACCCGCCTGAAATCCACCCTCTACAAACCACAATCACCATTAATCCGCCTTCCACGACCCACCACACTTCCAGCTATCAGGCCTACACACACAGGCGCGTGCGCACACACACACACACATACTCAGCCAATGGTATAGACTTATGAATGATTTGGCAGCTTTGAAATTTGCATGTTTATGTTGCTGCCGAGGATGTTTATGGTAGTGGAGGCGTCTGGACAGGGTGGGATAATGTGGAGGCCGACGTTCGCTGGCACTGGGATAAGGCGGGTGAGGCTGAGCCAATTTGCCAACTTTTAGGTTGAGTGCTTTCCAAGAAAAATGAGGTGGCGAGGTGGGGGGGGGGGAGAATTTGGATTGAAAGCCTAATTTGAAAAATTAAAATATGTAAATTTTTATATTTTATATACCTTGTAGATTAAAATGAGGGCAGTATTAATATTTAAAAAAATGTATTGATGACATAAGCAAAAATAAATATTTTTTTAACAGATCAATACGACTTTACCTTTTAAAATTTAGTGTCATTGATTGTAATTTCACTCTAACTTCTGGGACATGGGTTATTTTGATGTTGATAATTTTTAAGATTATGTTTTGATAGTATTTTTTTTTAAAAGTGAACAGAGTCTTAGCATCATATTTATAAGAATGGGTTAGGTCCACTCCCACATTTTTGTCACTTAAAAAATGCATTAGTGAACTTTTAACTTCTTTAACAACAAATTATTTATATTGACAAAAAAATTGTAGTTTATTCTCACCTTCTTAAAAGTAAAAAATACACTTAATTGTTGTAAACCTTTTATTTCTAAAAAGGGTATTTCTAATGAAAAAAATATTTAGCCATTTTAATCCCTTGAGATTATTTTATACGCTAGAGCCAGATCTTTACCCGTTTTGGTTATATTCATAGTATTTTGTCACTAAATGATGCATTAGTGAATCTTTTTAGCGTCAAAATGTTTAAAGTCAGCCAAAATGGTAATAATTTAGCCTTACCCTTTAAAAAGTCAAACTATTTAGAAAACTTTTCAACTTGAAAGAATAGTTTAAGAAAAAAATAGTTATTTAATCCCTTGCGTATCAAAACTTGGGAGTTTTTAAGCTCAAAAAAATTATTAATCATTTGAGCCGAAATAAATTAGAGTCTTTATCAATTGAATTTCATCTATTCCTATCAATTATAAGAGTGAATATACAAAGACATTAGCTATATGAATAATATATAATCATGTAAATATATGATGTCTCGGGACACAGTAGATTACAGAAAGACAATAATCATATGAATGATATATTGTCGTACAAATAAAGGTATTCCAATAACTCTAGCACGAATATAGGATTATATACTTACTAAGCTATAATGATATAGCAATGCATATGCATTTAAAATTTCTGAAGCTCCACTTTTATGATAACTTTCTTATACCAATATGTGTTTGCAATTAAAATTTAGAATTAAACTTTTAGTTATATAATAAATTTAATATACGTCATTGAAATATATATATATATATATATATATATATATATATATATATATACATGCAAAATTATTGAAATTTGTAGAATACACATCAATATACAATTTTGTTATACAAAATTAAATATACAATTTTGTTATACAAAATTAAAAAAGGATTGAAGTTTCTGACAAAATATTCAATTTAGTATAAGTAAATTATGTTTATTCTTAAAACTTATAGAAAACACTTTGTCTACAGGTTATAGTAGCTCAGAGGTATTTAACTCATTAATTGAAATTGATGAAGAAGATGTAGTAGCTATGAGGTATTTAGCTTTAACGCAAATGGAGATTGTAGGTCCTAATAAAAAATTTTGGTAATCAAATAAAATACAGGAGTTCAAGGGTGGTTTTATAGGTTTTCATAATTTGTTTTTCTTTATTACTAAAAGACAAAACAACTCTAACTAAAACATAGATTTTTGCAAGGGTATTCTAAAGAAAGATGCTTGATATCCTATAATAAGCCAAATACACCTTTATTTATTTGTTTTTTTTTTTTAACAAAACTCTAAATCAAAATGGGTATTTGATGGGAAGAAAATTTTTAGTAAAAACCACCCGTAATCAATACTAATTTTGGATGAAGACTTCAGTTTAAAAAGGGTATCTTAAAAAAAAAATAGCCATTTAACTCTACTTAGGATTACATATGAAATTAGAAATTCTTAAAAAACTCCAGTTTTACGACAACATCCTTATACCAATGTGTGCATTCAAAATCTAGAATTAAACTTCAGGTTTACAATAGTTTCAATGTACCAATATATTTGTATTAAAATCTATATACATGCAGAATAATTTAAATGTGTAGCATACACATCAACATACAAATATGAAATAAAAAATTAAAAATGATTGAGTTTCTGACAAAATATTCAATTTTGTATAGGTATATATCATTTGTCAAAAAAGGCCATAGAAAACTCTGTAAGTTATTTTCTTTAATCAAATATGATGGAGAACATTTAATAACTCTAAGGAATTTAGCTTTAACGTGAATGGAGCTGGTAAGATATGATAGGAATTTTTTCAATAATTAGAGAGCATGTATGAGTTCAAGGGTGATTTTTTCATAGGGCTTCTTTTTTCTTTTTAATAAAAGTCAAAATAACTTTTTACTCTAACAAAAGCATATATTCCAATAAAGATATTTTAATGAAAGAGGCTTGTTACCATATGAGAAGTCAAAACACCCTTATTTTTTAGTCGAACTCTTATTAAAAATAGGTATTTAAAAAAAGTTTTAAGTCAAAAGTCAAAGCAATCCTTAATTCTAATTGAAACATATATCCCAATAAGGGTATTTTAAGGAAATAAGCTTTATATCCTATGAGAAGTCAAAAACACCCTCATTTTTAAATAACACTCTAACTTAAAAAAGGTATTTAATGGAAAAAAATGTTATAGGTCAAAAACATCTTTACTTACCTTTAATCTGCTATGGAAATATTAATTAGAAAATGATACATTAAGGAAAGAAAAGATTAGCTATTTAAGCCCATACGTGCTTTTATATATGCATATATATAGATAGATATATATATATATATATATATATATATATATATATATCTAAATACACACACACACATACGTGAAAACTTACTTTTCTAAGGTTTATGTTTTCTTTTTTTTGTGAAGCCTTGATGAACAACTTTTAAATTAATGTTTTTTTATTTTTCATATTTTTTGTGAAGTTGAACCTTTTGAATTATTTTATGTTGGATGTCAATGTTTTTAAATGTCGTTTTGGTCCTGCCGATTACGTTTCCTATGTCTACCTCCGTGGGAAGAGGTTCTGTCAATAGTGGGTTTTCGCGGTTGTTAAGGTGGAATGTTTGGATGGTTTTAATTTAGTTCAGTAACGGTGATCAAGGTGGGATACGGGCTACGAATAGAAGGTGGTGGGGTTCAGGCGTCGGGGGTGGTTGTTCGTGGTATTCAGTAATGGTTGTCACCGATAGGTAATGCTTGGAAATAGAGGAGGAAAAACATAAAAATGTTGCATCGCTTTTTCTGATTAAGTACATGAGTACCCCTAGACTAAAGTCCACATGACAGACACATGACCAATTGACAGTGTTCAAGTTGACATATTGTAACTTAATGGTCTTGGTGCAATTGGATAGTCAAGTGATCTTTATAAGACGACATGAAATTCAGGGGCCAAATTGAATTTTCATATAAAATAGGGAAAAGTGCAAAAAACAACCTCGTGGTTTGGGTCAGTTGCAAAAAGACCCCTGCTGTTACAAAAGTTGCAAAGGAACACTGGTGGTTGCAAAAGTGTTGTAACCCACGGTTTCTGTTACGAAATAAAAAATTTGTCCAAAATACCCTTATAAATTGTCCAAATGAAAAAGTTGCCCTTCATTCTTCGCCACAAGCCCAAGCCCTAATTAGGGCCGGTGTAAGCAAGCAGGTGAGGCAACAAGAAGGGGACGGGATGGAAGGGGAAAGAGGAACGCTGGTCACTGGCGAGGGCCGAAGCCACAGACGGAAACCAACGGCGGCAGACGGACAGAAGAAACGGCCGAAGCTACGGCCGACCAAAGCTAACCGGAAGGAGGAAAAGAGCGATCGAGACTGCCGATGTGAGCGACCGAGACTGCCGATGTGTAGACCGTAGATCCCTACACTCCGGCCTTTCACCACCACGACGTCAGACCAAAAACAAACGGTGGAACCCAAAATCGACGGACAGATCCAGGTGGAGCAGGAGCCGGTGCCGCCGGGGATTGTGATGAGGCAGGTGGCGGCGGTTAGGGTTTGGCGGATTGGAGTAAGAAAAAAATCAAGATTTGGATAGGAAAGAAATAAAGGGCATTTTTGTCATTTCGTTAGAATAATCTCTACCAAACGCACTATTCAAGAGCGTGAACATCACATGCCGTTAGTTTGAACGGTGAACATAACAGTTGTAAGACTTTTGCAACCACCGGTGTTCCTTTGCAACTTTTGTAACAGCAGGGGTCTTTTGCAACTGACCCAAACCACGAGGTTATTTTTTGCACTTTTCCCTATAAAATACAATGGTCAATGACATATTTCACTCTGGTCTAAGTTAACAGATTTCAAAATTGTTGTTTCAAATTTGAAATTTAGCAAACAATATTGTCAAAATTAAAGTCATTTAGATATTGTTCGTTACGTTTGGAAAAGCAACATCTGAGATTCATAGTGATATGTAGGGGTGCAACTTGGGCAGGCTGGACGGGCCCAAGGGTTAGACCATGACTAGCCCGCTCTTCAAAAGTTGTGCTCATGTCCAGTCCAGTCCAGCCCAGCCCATCAGCCCCATCTACGGGCCAAATAATGTGTCCACGCCAAGCTCATCAAAATTTTGGTAGATATGAACTGGACGCGGACTGTCCACAGGCTATCCATGACTATGAATTAATTTTTTAAAAAAATAATTTCAAAACATATCATTGATCATCTAACTATACAATTTAGTCATGATAATGAAAAAAGTACATTAAAGTCTCAAATGAACTTAAGTAGAAGCATGAAAACAAATATTTGGGATAAAATGAGAGAGAAAAAGACAAGAGTCTCTAATCATATAATAAGAAATAAAGTAGAAAAAGTAAAATCTTCAAAGATCACAAAACATGAACGAAAAGTGAGAACTGTCGCTCAACTGGATTTAGAAAAATAAGACAAGAACATGAAGATATATTGGGCTTTGAGGCTTTGAATTTGTCAAAGTGGAGCCTGAAAGTTCAGAAAGTACAAAAAAAATATTATTCTATTAGGTTAAGAGTTTGACGGTCGACTGTTGCATATACTTTTATTATCCACGGTTTTTAATAATTAAAGGAAAGAAATTAAATATATTGTAACATGAATATATATATATATATATATATATATATATATATATATATATATATGTAATTTATATTATATAATAGTTAGACGGGCTGATTTTCTCACGGGCTGGACGGGCTTGCAGAAATCTTTACCCATGTCCAGCCCATACTTTTGATGGGCTCAAAATTTTGTGCCCACGTCCACCACGGTCACTACAAAAGTAAATCTATACCCATATTTTTGCGGGTTGGTGGGGTTGTCCACGGGTTGCCCGGCCAAAGTTACACCCCTAGTGATATGTTTGCTAGTAGAGGTCCATGTTCTTCTTTGCGTTTATGGGATACATGGCGATGGCCTAGTGGTACATGCCCCTTCTTTTTCTGCGCAATGCCACATTTTTGAATCTCATGAATGTCTCATATTTAAAGTAAGGGAACTTTGATTATGACCAAAAACTTGCAACCAGTTCAATGTGCATGCACTTTTTCAGTGGTAAACAAAAAGAGTTGAATTTACAATTTCGGCAGTTATAATTGGACTGGAAACTAAATTTTCAACAACCCCACTTACCTCCTCTTTCCCTCTCTAGCTTTCATTATAATGTGAAAATTGTCATAAAAGATCAGACCAACTCGGACTTTCCTTTTCTAGAGATGAAGACTAACTATAGGTACTTGCTCAAAATTATAGTAATATTAACTCATCATAGCAATAATAGCTCCCCTCTAGATTTCAGTTATATCTAGGCTAAACTTAACCTTTGATCACACACACACACACAACTGTACTTGCAACGTAACAAATTTAACAGCATATTAAAAAGCCACTGCGAAAGTTGAGCACGCATAGGTCTCATGGCTACAAATTTTTTTTTTTTTGGAATAATAGCGATATTATTGATTGAAAATGTTACAATCCTTTAGCAAGGAGGGCATTACAAATGGTGGTACCTCTCCCATCCAAACTAGAGCCTCGGTTGAAGAATAAGCAAACTTAGCTAGTCCATGCGCGGTTTCATTCCCTTGCCTTTTGATGTGTTGAAAAGTACACGAGTCGAAGCAGTGGGCAATCCGTTTCACATCATCAATTATTCCTCCTATTGCGGACAAGTTTTCCTCCGATGAATTTAGAGCATTAATGATCAATTTTGCATACCCCTCCATTTGCACGAAATTGAATCCACAGTCATATCCAAACCTTGCTGCCTCTCTTGCTGCTATAGCTTCAGCATGTTCGGGGTCCGTTATTCCGTAAATCTTTTTGGATAATGCAGTTAAGACGCTCCCTTTCGAATCTCACACAATGATACCACAGCCCATATTTCTTTCCTTCCCAAAAATTGTAGTATCAAAATTTATCTTAACCCAATTACCACAAGGGGGGGTCTCATGGCTACAATTGAACACCTGTGTGCGCTGGGTTTTTAATTTAAATATCTTTGTTTAACAACTCACTCACTTATATGTTGTAGTCTTTTGAAACTCATATATCAATTTTGATAGTTTTAGGAACACGTGAGTTCAAACCGCAATTTCATATCATGAAAGTTGGGTTTCATTTTAAATAAAATAATTAAGCAAAATTGCATAAAATGAGAAATATTGGTTTGAAACCCACTTTATATATAACATGTTTTAAAACCACACTTTCAAATTTTGAAAACGTGATTCGAAAATACGTTTTTGAAAAGTATCATATACATTAGTAAGCTTCAAAGTGCCATATGTAGACAGATATTATGGAACTACATTATTTGGGTCAAAAACTCAGCATTCATTCATTTATTCAGTCTCTTGTGTGCGCAATAGAAGATTTGGGAGGCACTGAATCATCAGGAGTAATCGAAATTTGAGATGAAATTCTTCTTATTGCAGTCCCGAATTAGAGTTGTGCCCCTACAAAGGAGAAGACTAGAGAGAAAGGAACGCATGTTCCCAAAGAAAATGAATGTTGTCAGGCTTCCTCCTTGTTTCTTCATGTTCTTTGTATTGTTTTGCTTGAAAAATCTGAAAAGGGTCTGACTCGAACTTTACCATATGGCTCATTTACACATTTTTGCCATTGATTGTACCTACAAAAATGCGTTCTTCCTCTTTAAGTCTGTGTTTGGATAACCAAACATAGCCTTAATGAAAAGCAAATGGGGTTGAAGAGGTCACTTTGACTAATGGAACCTAAGCTAATTTCAGGTGGCTGCTGTAGAGCCATATGTAATCTTCTCCATCATGCAGACAGCTGTTTTCACTTCTTATGATCTCAAGTTTTGGATCAAACATCACTTGTTAATTTATTGACTTATTCTACTACTATTTACTAGATTATTGCATCATTCATATACCAGTACTCCAACAATCATGCCACAGTCTCTCACATGAACAGACACTTTATTGGAATTTCCTTGGTTAGTTTCTGGATTAACTTTGTACAGTATTAATCTACCAAAAATTAAATCGATTATTTTCCTACGTAGCTTCTTATAAAATTACATAATACCTATTCTCGCACACCCAAAAAAAAAAAGATTACTAGAATTTATCTAAAGCCGCCACTGGGACACCTCTGTTTTGCTTTGTTCTCTTCAATTTGATTTCTTTCGACCTCTCCACTTGTGGATCCGGTGTTTTGATTGTACGATTTTTCAATGGTGTTTTAGTGTCAGATCTAATCGCTTCAAAACACGAGATTCCTTGTGGTTTGTGGTCTCTCATTACTAGAGTTGTTATTTTCCTGATTTACTTACTAGTTACTCCTTCGATGGCCCAGGAATTTATTTCGGCAAAGGTGTGCGTTCGAAGCATCGTGTTGGTAAGATTTTGTGTTTCAAGGATTGTCTCTTTCGGGTTGGCTGTTAGACTTTTGCAAAGAGTTTTTGTAATTTTCAATGTTTTTATTTGTCTTTTGTTGTGTTTTGGAAGGGTTAAAAAAAGGCCCCCTTTTTAATGCAAGTTGGAACAGCATTTTAAATATTTATTACAAAAGTTTGGACCCATAAACAATAAAAAAAAAAATGTCTGCTTCAACCGTTAATGCCATCATTCTAAAGAGCTAAAACTAGATGCAAGTATGAAATTGGAATGGCAACACCCAAAAAACTTGGATTATTTGGCACGTTTTATTGTTTAAGTGTACCGGCCAATACACTTACCATTAAAAAATTATTTTTCCATTAAACTAGCCGGTAGTCCTTCCGTCGGGTTCATTACAAAAGTCTTGGGACCCTTGGGATTAAATTACTTTTAGAGTTTTAAGTCTCGCCTGGACTCAAAATTGATTTTCTTAGCCTCCAAAGAATTCAAGGCCGTAAATTGGAGTCTTATTTTATCTTATCATCAATTTACATTCATGGTATACTTTGGGATAAGCTGTATTTGGTCAAATATAAAACAATGGATTTATTGCAGCAAAGTAAAAACAAGACCAAAACAACCTCCCCGGTTTCCTTAAAATCCACGTTTCCCTTAACCCCCTCACCCACCTCCACACACACCAAAAGACTAGTACTTATGGTCTTCAGCTCCTCATACTGCTTTTTCTTTCTCAACATCTCATTAATCTTCAGGTTACAACTTTTGTTCTATGGCTTCTCTTTTTCCTTTTCCCTATCCTTTCCACTTCTTTCTTACTTCTCCATAGCTTTCATCCCATTCCCCTGCCAAATCAGTTTTCTGTGTGTGTTTTCTGCAAGTTAGATTTGTTTGGGCAGAACCCACTTCAAGATTTAGGTGTAGAGTCCATAAGGAGGTTGTCTTGGCTCTTTTTTGCAGTTTGAACAACAGAATTTGAGTTTGGGCTGATGGAAAACTTTTCTGGAATTGGAAAAGAAGATGATCAGATGATATTACCGCCAGGATTCCGATTCCACCCTTCTGACGAGGAGCTGATTACTCATTATTTGTCCAAGAAAGTTCTCGATAACGGATTCTCTGCTAGAGCTATTGGAGAGGTGGATATGAACAAAGTTGAGCCTTGGGATTTGCCATGTAAGTTTTTAAACCAAAAATGATATTTTTTTCCTCATTCCCGTCTAGTTTTCCCCTGTTTATTGATCCATGTCCTTTTTCTTTGTTTCGGTTGTTGAATGCAGGGAAGGCGAAAATGGGGGAGAAAGAGTGGTACTTCTTCTGTGTGAGGGACAAAAAGTACCCAACTGGTTTGAGGACAAACAGAGCTACTGCTGCTGGCTATTGGAAGGCAACAGGTAAAGATAAAGAAATCTTCCGAGCAAAATCTCTGGTTGGGATGAAGAAGACCCTTGTTTTCTATAAGGGAAGGGCTCCAAAAGGGGAGAAATCCAATTGGGTCATCCATGAATATAGGTTAGAGGGTAAATTCTCCTTCAACCTTCCCAAATCAGCAAAGGTATTTGGCTTCCTTCCCTTACTTTCCCCCGTTTTCCTCTGTTTTCCCCCTGTTTAGAAGGATTTGTTATCTACAAGACTACAATGATAAAAAAGAAAAAACCTTCTTTTTGTTGTTGTGCTGCAGAATGAGTGGGTGATCTGTAGGGTTTTTCACAAGAGTTCTGGGGGAAAGAAAGTTCATATTTCGGGGTTAATGAGACTAAATTCTATCACACTTGGTACAATTCCGCCTGCTCTGCCCCCACTGATGGATTCTTCATCTTACGGTACTGGGACTAAACCCACCGTATCAGGATCGTTCCACGTGCCCTGCTTCTCCAATTCTGCTGATGCTCAAAAACCCCCGAAAGAAATGACCAATAATTATAACAATCCAGCGTACCCTTTCTCTCCGATTTTATCCGATATTTCCCCAAGATTTTCGATCCCAAGCTCGTTTTCGAGGGGTCAAGCCGCTCCCGCTACCGGCAACTTCCAATTCTCAGGTACACTTCCACTGCAAGACCAAGCAATATTGAGGGGTTTGCTAGAGAATTACGGTTCAAGCACGAGACAATGCCTCAAAACAGAGAATGAGATGGTTACTGCCTCCCAAGAAACAGGTCTAAGCACTGAGATGAACACTGAAATCTCTTCTGTGGTGTCGAATCTTGGAATGGGAAGGAGGTCTCTTTATGAACATGATGCACCATCAACTTCAGTTGGACCTCTTGATCTTGATTACCTGTGGAGCTACTGAAAGTTCATCATTATACAAGAAATAATTAGCAAAATTGTCACTATTCTTATTACTATTACCTGAATGATTGCGTTTAAGAGTCTGTATAGATTTTCTGATACCAATACTGTTGAGGACCTTAAGGAAATTTTCATGTATGACATGAAGTTATGCTGTCTTTATTTTATTGTCTGTTATGTTTGTCAAGTTGCTAGTATTCAAACAGTATGACATACGAGATCCAGTTGGTGGCTAACTGATCTCTCTTCTGTTCTGTTCTTCCGACTTACATTCAGTGCTGTGGATTTTAGTGCTTACATCACTGGAAACACAAGTTTGGTTATGACATTTTCAATTCCCTTATTTTGTTTCTAGTCTTAATCAATTGTCTGTGGGGGATTCACATCAATATGCTTTGCGGACCTTCTTCTGTCCCTCTCTTCTCCCCCACCCCAAACAGTTCATGTGCCTGTGTCATCTCCCTCGGATACAGTCGGTACCGAGGACCACAACTAAGTACAGACCTCACTGTAACAAACTCAACTCTCTCCCTCTTTCATGCATCCAGGTTACAAAAGTATCATGTCTAGTTTCTGGCATAATCTCATTTATCTTGATTTGTGTCTACTCCCCAAGTCCCGGACTTTCGTCTATGCGCGTCTTGAACTTTTCTTTTGAACAAATTCTCTCGTTCTCGAAAATGCCATGTTACTGAGCAGTCGGCATAGTTATTAATGGACAGAAGCTCGAGTTCACTGTCTGCTCAGATTCAAGAAGAACCACACTTTTGTGTGGAGCTATTCAATTTGGAAAGTTCAGAGCTGCTAACAAGCTGGTGGTATTTTGAATAAAGTTAGACAGTGAATGAATTAAGTAGCAGACGAACACTGTCTGCTCAGGTTCAAGAAGAACCACCCTTTTGTGTGGGGCTATTCAATTTGGAAATTTCAGAGCTGCTAACAAAAAGCAAAAGAGAACTCAGATGCGCTAGATTTTCGTCTGGTGATCAGACGCTGGTGAGGACCCTGGTCATCACATGGAGCGCAAGGACTTCATCACTGCTCTCTGCGTTTGCACCAGCCGGGAATCGAACCCGGGTCTGTACCGTGGCAGGGTACTATTCTACCACTAGACCACTGGTGCTTGTTGTGTGACAACCGGCTCTATATTTACCTAGGGTAAAAGTTGACCACAACTCCCTCGGTTGACTGCTTTAATTGAAGCAGTCTTATTGGGCATATAAAGTCCAGCAGCCTCTGCTAGCTAGCTCAGGATTTCCCTAACTCCATGTGTGAAGGGCATAAGGCATTTATCCCTATCATGGATTGTTTCAACCGTAAGCTGTAACATTAGGAACCAATTGTCGACCGCGTTTGTATGTTCATAGGCAAAGTGGAATCTACTTTATCAAGTAAAAAGGAGGAGGAAGATAAGGCTGGAAACTTCAACCTATTTACTTATTTCGACGTAGAATGCCTATGTTGAAAAATATTTTCTATGTAGAAACTACAACTTTAGAAGCAAAATTCTCCATCTCATTTTCAAGCTTAAAAATAATTTAAAAAGATCTCTCGAAGGATATATCACATGAAGGTACCAACAGATACAAATGGACGCTCGCACTGTGGAAAGTACGCATATAACAACATTCCCATGTTTTTCAATAAATCAATACTGCCAAACTAATTTTCTTTAATTAAAGAAACGCAAAGCTATCTTTTATTTTCATCGGAACAGATAACTCGCACTTTTATATTTGCTCCTAACGTTTAAAATTTTCTCTACATAAATCGTTCTCTTTGATACACAATTTTCTGCGATTTCATACGAACCAAACATTGTGGTTAACGAATGGTGAATTTCATGTAGCACTTGCATTCATGCAAACTCCCATGAATTCCAGAAAATGGGAATCCTTACAACGTTTGAAAGAACTAGTCGTCCACGGAATAAACCTTAAAAACGTCATGAATAGAGCCATAGTATTTTATTTAACTATTTTTTTTTTTTGTCTTTTAGCATATTCTGTTAGCATTGGACGCTTGAAAACAAGATTGGAAAGTGTCTTCCGTATTGGTGGACAAGCCACCAATGAGAAGGGCACAGGTGAGCCAAAGTCAAGGATTTCAGATATTCTGATTTCTAAATCAAGTAAAAAGGTTAGTGTACCATGAGAGCGACCTCATGACATTTGATATGAGCGTGTTTTCACCATCACAGCGTGGAATTATGAATAACCATACACGTGTGGGTTCGTGTGGGTTATGTGTCGATGGCGAAATGGGACACCTGGTTTTCAAATGAATAAAAAATTCTAAAAAGATCTTCCGGAAAGACGGAGAAAGAATTTCAAAAAACACCTATTGATTTCACCCAACACTGTTGTCAATATTGTGAATATAATAAGCTTAAAAGGTTATTATCATTTTGAAAAGGAAAAAAAAAAGAAAAAAAAACGTCTTTACATTGTTTAGATACCATTGACACGCATATACGTCAAATTTAGTGTCTTAACTTTCAATGATACATTTGCTAGTGATCAATGGCGTTCGTGCCTAAATACTTGAAAACAAATTTTGAAAACGATAAGGAAATTAAATAAAAACTGAAGTCAAAGAAAAAAAAAGGAAAATAGTAACAAACAGCGAAACAGGATAATTAGTGTGGTTGAGTACGTTCTAGTAAATACTATATTTGGGTGTCATTTACTTGAGTGGGTGTAAGCGTAGGATTATTCGAGCTGAACCTTCAATGGTACGAAAAGTTCGATCTCTTAATTCCTTGAGTCGATCTGCCTTAGCGTACTTGAATTCGAAAGCTATATGGTTATTTGTTTGATCGAATTTCGAAAGTGATTTAAGTCTAGTGAACTTATCTCACAAATCAATTTTAAACGTAATCTTAAACGAGCAAAAATGAAATTTGTTCAACTGTTGTATACTTTTTTTTTTCTCCTGAGTAGATGTCTTTTATTCCATTCAGTCCAAAATATTATGTGCAGTTTACATGTCTAAACTAAAATACAAATTTTGACTTATGAAAGAAAGAAAAACAAAGTTAGTAAAAAATCCCTGCTTTTAAGAGTGGAGCACTGCTTCAGAGATACATCAAGCATGGCATAATCGTTTAATAGCGTGGTCGTTGGGTACCTTAATCTGCGTGGTCGTTGGTACCTTAATCCAATCGGGGTTATAAGAATTTTCTTTCAATCCCGTATATAGTGACAATTAAAAGTAGATAAATGTTTCTAGTGGTCTTTTTTATAACATTATAAGTTATAATTATTAGTAACACTTTTTTAGCGTTCTAAATAAAAGTTACTAAAATCATTTAAAACATTTTGATTGTCGCTGTATAAAGATAGAAGAAAGATTCTTCCATCCGAGATATCAGTCAATTTTTTTTCAGAAAATAAACCCACTGATCGATCGTTTGCAAAGTCTCGCCTTCTACCTCGCGTTCTTGTTTAAAAACTCTGTTATTTCTTTCGATCCAAAGTTCGTAAGCAAGCAGTGGTTATAAGAACTGGATTGCATAGACCTGGTGAAGAAAATTCTTCGATTGGGCCAAAGTGATACCCCACATTCTATCAAATCAAATTAAGCAATTGTGCGTACTGCTCGGCTGCTTTTATGGGGTAAGGGAGTTTGGCCCTCCTAACGGTCGACACGTAGGAAGTGAATCTAACATCCAATCTTTTCCTTATTATTATTATTATTATTATTATTATTATATATATATATATATATATATATATATATTAAATTTAATTGTGTTCATGTTTTCGGCTCTACTTTCCACCATCCATGGGACGCCGCGTGGTTTAACATCCCGTGTGGGCCCGTGTCAATCTCGAAAAATATTTAGAGTTAGGACCTAAAGTTGAGGACTATACAAATATTTGTTGCTTAAATTTTCTTACTTTGCACCCTTTTGAATAGTAAATAGATGAATTTGGCATATTTTGTTCAAAATTCTGTTTTTAGTAGATTTGAAAATGGTTATATGTAAATGACTCAGCACAATTAAAATATACTATAGCAATTAATGAATACCAACCTTGAAATCAATTTAAAATTTAGATGGAGAGATGTATCATGCCCGATGCAAGTTAAAAATTGTTCAAGTTTGGACAGTATTCTAATTTCATTGGTGTGACGTGCCAAAAATAGAGTTGCACGTTAGTTGGTCATAAATGTCAAATTTGTATCGAGAAGTTGAGTCATGGACGAGAGACGTCTCCCATTGTTTGATGCCGTCCATCATGAACAAGTAAACTCCGGTTAATTGAGCAATAAGATTGCTATCTATCTTAAAAGAAATATACACCTCTTTCACAAAAAAGGGGAGGACATAATTGGATTAGTTACGCGCTCTAAAAAGAGATTTATTTGATTGTTGCTGGATTCTTATCAAATTCATTGAATGGTTTCAGAAACACATGAAAAAGATTCAAACCAAAATTCTTGATGTCACAAGTAGGAAACATACCATGGAACAGTGTATTCCAATTGACAGCCATTACAAGATTTCTTATGACTTTCATGGACGTAATTCCGGACAAAAGGAGATGGGAGTCATGATGCCCAGTGATGGATTTTGATCTTGAAGTTTAACAAAAATAAATGCTTCTGGGCCAACTATTTTCGTAATTAATGATAGGTTCTTAAGCTGAAACATGAAATGCAAAAGTAATACAAAACGTTTTAAAAATTTGGTCCAATGGGCTCCTTCCTTTGGGGGAGAAACATCAGCGCGAATATATGCAAGTTTGCCTCTGTTTAGAAACCCGTGACGTTGACGATGCAACACGTAGGCTATTTTTATATATAAAAAGTATATGACTTTTATCAAATACCGTTTTACATGACTTTTGCCAAATACTGTGTAGTTCGAAAAACAAGTAGTACGATCACTTTAAAACACGCATTACTTTGATATTAGTCAAATATACTCTGATAATAAGATGGGCCTAGAGATCTGATGGATGTTATCGTATTAGCATGGTACTATTATTGGAGAGAGAGAAAGAATGGTTAACCAAATTCCACTTAAAAGAGATAAGATAAGCAAACAAGCTATAACAATATCCATCCTTTTTTTTTTTTGGGCATCATTTTTAAGATAAATTTAATATACATGTGAAAGCAGACATTCTTCATTATATTTACTCTGGCTTGACTAATCAAACGATTACTTATTCACTCTATAATTGTTACTTGAGTTTAATTTCTTATGTCTATATATACTCAACTATATCTTATGAATTCACACGAAATTAAAATAGAATATTGAATGAAAAACTGATGGAGTATTTGTTACACACTCAAGGAAACTTTTTTCTATTTTTTTTTTTTTTGGGACAGTAAGAAGAATGTAGATAGATAGGATGGTGATCAAACAACGGGAAACATAACACTTAAGGACACTTTTCCTATGGTTTTTGCTTTTGCTTTTGCTTTTGATACTTTGACAATAAGGAGAATTCATACAGATAGGATGGTGATCAAACAAAAGGAAGCGTAACACAAAAGGGAGATAACTGTGATAGTCTAGGCTTCAAGGAGACTAATCCCCATTTTTTTTTTCTCCCCGCTAGGCCTGAGGAGACTATTTTATTACGTAAAGAATGAGCTCATCATTAGATGAGGTAGCGGTTTTTTTTTCCTTTTCTTTTCTTTCCCTTTTGACTTGATTTACATAATACGATAAAGGAGTCTAAATTAAAGATGATTGCAGCTTAAAAGGTCTGCATCGTCCGGGTCTATAGCGAATATTGTACGTTCCGAGAAAAAAAACTAAGTCACTCTACTATTCATATTTCAACTTCATTATATGCCGAGATAAGGGTAGGGAGAGAAGAGTTGTCCTTTTTTCTTCTGATGCAAATATCTTCGTATTGGTTCAGGATGAAGTGGGATACAAAATTGCAGACAATGAACCTATTTGTTACCCTCCCTAACAGGAAAGAGATCGCAAGGCTGGCTGTACTTGCTATTTTGGGACGCAATTCCACAAGATCGGTCTATGTCTTTGGCTGCCCAATTTTCTTAGCCACCCAAGCGTCTCACGATGAGCAATTTGTCCCCAGTTGTGTAATCCTGGCATGCCATTTTCGGAAAGTGCTGAAGTTCTAGCTTTCCTTCACAAATTTGATCCTATTCCTTCTATTGGCAACATTTTCTTGTGGCCTCAAAGAGTTGCATTCCTTGACTTGTTATGACATATATTTTTTACCGTAAACAAAATGACATATATTTTTTATCCTTAATGTCATAAGTAGAGTGTACATTGAGAAGTGGGGTGCGTCCATCATTCCCCAATTTGAAAGCATATGTGTTCATACGGGTAAATGAGATTTGGATTCCCTAAAACTGGCAAACCAACTCCGATGCCGGAGCTAGTCAAATATTTTTTTTCTTCAGGTTAAGTGATAGAATTCAAATCAAACAAATGGAACAAGTACAACTAATGGAATTTTCAATTTTAATTTCAGTCGTATTGTGAAACTCGGTAATATTAGTACTAAAAATTCGACAAAGTGTGAGCCATCAAATTGAATGTAGATGGTGTTAATTTCTTATGCTTACGTGAGGGCGCGACGGGTAATATGAAAGTGACGTGCTAACTTATTTTTATTTTCACTTTTTTCTTCCGTAGGTTTAAAATTTTTCAAGGAGGTCCAACTCAACAACAGATGTGCTGGTTACGAACTCTTGAGGACGAAGTGAGGCTCCTCATTATGCAGTGATAGTAATAAGTCGACCACATTCATGAACTCTCCATGGTGCGGATGCGATTGGATTCTTCCAATAGTCAATTTGTGGCTTATCAAAACTTTTAGTGAAATCAATATCAATATCAATAATAAGTAATAAGTGACCAGGGTCACGTGTTTGCTAATCAGGATATCGTATTCACGTCGATATATAATGGAAATGACATGTTTGATTTGAATGCTGTTCTGTAATGGTAATTGCCGATCACAATCAATTAGTAACCCAGCTTTTCCACCAACTGAAAATCTGATTGGCTCTGTTCAAATTTACAAAGCACATTTACTTTTCTAAATTGCTAGATTTGGACTGTAAAACCAAAAATCCTTTTGTGGCGTGGGTTGTGAGTCTACTTACATGGATTCATGGTTGGCCCAAAGGTTAATCCAAGATTCTTAGGACTAGTAATAACTAATAACCAAATTTAGCCACCAATAGGCCCATGCTAGGCTCTCAAGCTGGGACAAACTACCATATATTGATTGAACCTTACAAAGAATTACAAAGACTACAATTAGAAAGGAATACCAAGTACGATGACCACTGTTGTTTTGTTGGTCACTGAGATGGTTAATTATTTGTGCAATTCACTGGTTCAACGGATGATTACGCTACATTTTATCATTTGTATAGCCCCATTATATCGCTCCTGATTATGTAGCCATGAGAAGCTATGCAGTACATCCAGTGTGGTGTTGGTTATTTGTATCAGTCGTTGGTTCCCCAACAACAAAATCGCTTCTTTATCAAAGAAAGAAAAAAAAATACAATAGATCCTCACACAAAAAAATAAGTACTCTAGCTTTGTGAAGGTGTTACTAGAATTATAGAATGTTTTTAAGAGTAAAAATGACCAAACAACTAAAGTTTTTTGGTTAATTCACGATATTAATTGAAGATTTTGGCGTATTAAAGGAAGAATATTGAATTCTCACTCTTAATAAATAGAATGAGAAAAATACAAGAGAAGATTAGCTCAGTACTTCCTGAGTTATGTGTTTAATATACTCAATGGCCCTTTATTCACCAAGTTCCACCGACTATCGTCGGATGCTGTTAAGTTTTTTATTAAAATGACTTTATTGGCCGTACAAGAGTAACCAACTTTTCAATGTTCACCTTAAATCTCAAAAAATGCAAATAGTCCCACCTCCCACCACTAGCAGCCTAGCTCCCCCCCCCCCACCCCACCCCTACCCCTTTTTACAACCGATGACCTCACACCCGTCACCCACCCCTCATCACCGACTAGCAATTTCCACTAGCCGCCACTACAAGCATCCTCCACACACAAACCCATCATACACACCCATCCGTCACTCACCCACCCTCCTTGTCACCCACCACCAACCTCCGCACACAAAGCCACCACACACAACACACATACATTGCCGTCAGGTGCATATACTATCCTCGCGCACACATACACCCATGACGCACACACCCCCGGCTCTACCCGCACACATATATACTTTAGCCGTGTACCCGCTTGCGCGCGCCCACACATACACATAAACCACATACACACAAACATTATCGTCAACTGCACACACACATATGATGTACACCCCCTTCGACCACACACAACCTGCACACAAACACACACAAGTACACTCCATGTCGCTCATCACGCATACATACACACCCACGGACCCCCTGCGTACACTATTGTTACATAAATACATATGCGCACACACAGTGACTGTCACAAGAATTGTGCGCGTGTGTGTGCGTGTAGGGGAGCGTCAGTTATAAGGAAAGGGGTTGTGAGTCGTGATCATGGGTGTCTGTCGATAGCTATGTGTGCGTCGTGTATGTGTGTATGGGTGATGGGGAAGGGGTGGGAGCACCGGTGTTGAAAGGGTTAGGTAGTCAGAGGCGATCATGGGTAGAGTAATGAAACCTGTGGTGTGGGTTGATTTTGGGGCTTTAGAGGTATCTCTTGTTTTCATTAATTTTAGCAGCAATATTTGATGTCAAGATAAAGAAAGGGAGTTTGTGATACATAGACCTCAATTTCAAGGGAGATCAATGTGATTTCCCAAATAGAAGGGGGCAGTGAGTTTATCAAGCCTACATCTCAGGAGTACCGAGTATAATAATCCTGAAAACAATCATTTAAAAAAAAGAATTATGAGTTTACATAATGGTCAATTTAATGTGGTGGGATTAGTTTAAAATGGAATTTACCTGTATGATAAGTATAATAAACAAAGAAAAAGAAGTTAAATATAAACTATATTATTGTTGGACTAGTGGTATTTAGAATCTTTGAATAATAGTTTAGGTCAAGTTAGGAATTTGAGTTCTCAGTAATCATGGATAAGGCCTTGTGGAAGAAAAAGGTATAAAAACAATCAACGCTAGCAAAAAGATTGACGATTAAGGTAAGGTGTATATTAAGTTCAAGGCATTTATGAGGACGTTGTTGTATTCTAGCCACAAGAAGGGCTGGGAAGTGGATGGGTACTAGTTTTGTAGTCTCCGAACATACATATTGGTGTTAGCTCTATCTATCACTTTATCGTCAAAGACCAAATTGTTGGTTCTGCCATAAGTACTTCATCTTTTGGGTCAGTAGCATTTGATAATGGGTTTGAGTTCTTGCTTGACCTATTTGGATCTTTGTTCAAGAAATTTTGACATATGGCCCTAGTTGAACTGAAATTGCCTTCTTTTGGAGAAAGATAGGCTACTACTATAGACAATGCTTAGGGTTCGTTTGACAAACTTTTTTTTTTGGTTTTCAGTTTTTAAAGAGCAGCTTAATTTTTTTTTTTTTTTACAAAAACACTTGGGTGTTTGATAACCTTTCTTTTTTTTTTTTGGTGTTTGGTAACCCTTTTTATTTTGACTTTTTTTTTGGGTGGTTTGCGGTGGTGGGGCGTAGCGGTGGTCGACGGTGGTGGTGGCCGGCGGTGGCTCGACGGCCGGAGGTGGCTGCCGGCGGCAGGAGGTGGCTGGCAGTCGCCGGTGGTTGTCGCCGGCAGCTGGAGGTGGCTGCCGGCGGTGGTCGCCGGCGACCGGAGGTGGCTCCCGACAGTTGCCGGTGGCTGCCAGCGGTGGTCACCGGCGGCCGGAGGTGGTGCCGACAGTCGCCGGTGGCTGCCGGCGGTCGGAGGTGGCTGCCGACAGTCGCCGGTGGCTGTCGGCGGTGGTCGCCGACGGCCAGAGGTGGCGCCGACAGTCGCCGGTGGCTGCCGGCGGCCGGAGGTGGTCGCCGGCGGCCGGAGGTGGCTGCTGGCAGTAGCCGGCGGTGGCTGCCGGCAATCGCCGGCGGTGGGAGGGTGGTGGTGGTGGTCTCCAAAAAAAAAAACCAAAAGTGAAAAAAAAAACCAGTTTCTAGAGTTTTTTTTTTACTCTTCAGTTTAAAAACTGATTTTTTAAATTGGAGAAGGAAAAAAAAATGGTCACCAAACACACTTTTTTTTTTCAGTTTCCAAAACTGAAAAAAAGCTGAAAAAAAAACTGCGTCAAACGTGGCCTTAGGTTCCATTCGTGTACTTAGTGGAATCTAGCGTATCTAACAGAACCATCACATGAGCTTGATGCGCACTTGTATGGTGGGGATAGGTTTACTATCTTAGAATTTATCTAATTTATTTAATCATTGTAGATGTTGTTAGCGCTATGCTTGGATAACCTATGCTTACATGTTGTTCTGATGATAACTACACATTGAGTATTTTTAATGTGTGGTTTGAGTGGATTCTAATGGGAAATACATACACAATCATGAAGGCACATTTAAGGAGTTAAATGTATGAATTAAAGATATGGTGGAGATGCTATGAATGCATCATCAAGTTCTATGTCAAAGAACAACAGAGAATGCAAAAGTTAAGTTACTTTAAATTGTGATTTATCTTTACTATTATGTAACTAGTCTCGGTTTGATACTTGAATTGATAACTATGGCCTAAAATGACCTTATGACCTTGTGCATTGTATGCGAGTTCGTAACCTTTTACACAAGTGCTTTTCTATGAACTTTGAAGCTTATTCAAATTTTTTGAAAAACATTTTTGGAACTAATCTTTTCATATTTTTATAAAATATTTTATTAGCTTTCTAACACAAAAAAAAAAAGAAAAAAAAATGACACCTCAATTCAACTTTCTCAAGTAAGTTATGCCCAAAATAAGAAAGGTTCCGTGAGACAGCTGATTGGCAATAGGGAAATGCAGTCGAATGTATTGTTGGAATTTTAGTTCCAACGACTACGTTTCAGGAAAGCACCCTAACAGCTAGTTTTTAGAGGAACATAATTGACTATATTAACTGTTTTGGCACTATTAAAGCATCTAACTACTATATTTTATATCTTTCTTCTATAAATGATTTGTAACTTCATCATATACCATGAATACTACATTTTAAGCCTCCATTCATCAGAGAAATATCAAGACTTATTAAACTTTTCTCATGATTTTACATCGTCATTAAAAGCATCCATATGAGCAATTCTTTGATTGAGAGTGAACATTCTTCAAGTCATAAATTCTCTCGTATCTCTATTATATTAGAGCTTCATTTGTACTCATTTCTGTTCAAGAGGTTTCTTTGTACACAATTAATTTTTGTAAGAGATTGTGATAAAGCTTTGGGTTTATGACGTCTTGGGTGATCTTTGTGGATTCAAGGCTTATGCTTGGTGTGGAGATATCACTAAGTGTTGTAAGAGTTTTAATCTTGATCTAAAGATTATTCTTAGCGGATTTTAGTACTTTTGTAGGGGACTTCCTTGGAAAGGTAGAGGTAGGTTTGAGGGTACTTCAAGCCGAACCATTTAAATCTCCTTATCAAGTATCTTTAACTCAATCTCTTTACTTATTTCTCTATAATTACTTGAGATTTTGTAGTTAGCATCTTCATTCAAATAATTGTTTGGTTTGATTGAGATTCATGATTGTCTTTAGTTTAAGTTGTCCATTAACTTTTGAAAACCTTATTCACTCCCCTCTAGGTTGTTTTATTGGTTTCAAATGTTTTATGGACCTAGAAGGCCATAAGCCTCCATGTCGAATCGCATCGATTCATATCAATTGATAACTCTAAAAGCAATCTTAGACCGATAAGATAACTCTAAAACCATACCAAATAAAGCTTCATTATAGGAAAAAGATACTCTAAAGATAGGTTGAAGAACATTGAAGAAGCGAATGATACCTTTTTTAATGTACAAATGGGCTTAATTGATGTCAGTCCCAGTACAAAGTTGGACCGTGCAGAAAAGAAAAGAAGCTAGTCGCAGTCATGTGGCTACAGTTAGCTACAATCATATGCTCCCTATCATGGTAGTTTTGAAAAAAGATTATTGGTGCTCTGGCATGTGAGAAAATATTCAAAATGAAAACGTGTCCTTAATGTGAACAAACAAGGTTTTCTGAAGGATATCACCAACACAGTTGGCATCTATCTTATTCACATATATACTGAGTATTATAACCCTACTGTATAGGAGTTAGTTACTATAACATATCGAAATGTAAGAGAAATTGAAGAATATAAGATTACAGAGGTTTAGTTTCAAACAGTATAATACAATAGCAGATGTCTTGTACTTGATCAAGACTTATCCCAATTTGAAACTATCTTAGACTTATCCCCAACACTCCACCGTAAACTGGACTCTGGTCTAGAAAAAAGTCCAAGTTTATTTCACAAGTTCCATAAAAAGATTCCAAGGCAGTGGCTTAGTAAAGATATTGATAGTAACTTGTTGCATAGAAGAGACGAAACAAGTAGTTATGAAACGAAGGGAGACCTTTACCTGAAAAATATGACAATCAAGCACAATATTCTTGACCTGCGAATGGAAGGCATGATTTTTAGTCATGTTTAAGGCGGTCATACTATCGCAAAATAGAGAAAATGGCTGAGACTGAGGAATGCCAATATCTCTGAGAATAAACGATATCCATGTAAGTTAAGCAACAACAGAAGCAAGTGTTAGATACTTTGCTTCACTACTGGATCGAGACAGAGTTGGTTGAATTTTAGAACTCTATGAAATAAGATTTGAGTCGAGAAAGGAACAGTGGCAGTATTCTATTTTCCTTACAGCCTACCCAATATGCATTATCGAAGATGAAAAAATCAAGGCTGCTATTAGCAAGAATATGATGCCCAAGATGCAATTTCACTAACATCGTGTTGTTTCCTTTTAGCCATCTAAAAAACCGAGATAGAGAGTTTTGTGCATATTGTAGACACCCATTGTTGTATTTTTATATTATTTATTTTATTGGGTCTGTTGATCATTAAGTTCATTATTATTATGGGGTTTAGGCCTAATAATATAACAAGCCTAATCTAGTTAATTAAGTCTAATAAGTGGTCAAGTCCAGCCCAGTTAGATAAATTCCAGTCCAGTTGATTAACCCAGTCCAGTTAGTTAGGTTTAGCCTAGGTCCAATTAAGAGATTGTGATTGGTTAGACGATTCAGGAATATCTTTTGTGATTTTATCCTTAATGCGTGTGATTAGTCCTTGATTTATATGAAACATGGAGATAATTTTCTGAATCTTGTACATCCCTTCTATTTTTTAGAGATAATTATCAAACTAAGGACATATAATGTCCCAAAATTCTGGAAAAGAACTTAAAATTCTTAGGGGTGAACTGACCAGTTTGTCAAAAATCGGCTGGTTTGCTGACTAACTAGCCAATTTGTTAACTTTTTTTAGTTTGCTATTTCTATCAAATATTTTGTTCTATCACCATATTACAGACTGAGATAGTCATTCTTATCATTTTTGGCGCCCTAGACCTTTATAAAAAGGGTCTTTGGGCTACATTTTAAATGATCAGTTTTTTTTCTCTCTAGAGCTTTTAAACATTTTCTCTCTCGGAAAGTGGTAGATCATCATTTTAAAGAATTCAGCATTTCATACTCATTTATATGTAGCCTCAAGTCATTTTTATCGTAGATTCGTCTCAAAGCGTTCTCGAGTCTTCTACACAAGCACATTCTCAAGGTGTATTTATTGCTTTCTAGGCTAGTTTAGAATATAATAGTCTAGAGTGTTTTTCCTCCCCGCAGTCACATTTCTAACATACAAATTATCAAAAGACTCCTTTAGTTCATTTCTTAGTTTGAGTCTCAGACTTAAATGTATGTCGCCACCCATAAGGCTCAGTCGAACTAAGATGGTTTTCATTGTTGGTTTGTCCGACCGGATAGGTAGGCCATTTGACCCCTGCTGTCGAATTCAAACCAACAATATGGAACCATAATCAGGGTTTGTTTTATTGCATATTTATGTGTTATGTGGCCAAAAACCAATAAAGATGAAATAGAGATCGAAAAGGTATACAAGTGCTTAACAATTTCTCGTCGTGTAGCTTAGTTCCTGAGCCCATTCCTCTATTTTCGATATACTAGTGGTCTTTGGATATTTTAGAGGCTTTTTAAGGTTTTCTTTTGTAAAATAAAAAAATGATGATTCTTAATTTTAGATCTTTTTCAGTTGTAGGATTCTTTTTAGGCGGTTCGCTACACATATGTTGACTCACAACATTGAAGACTTCACTTGATGTTGTAAGTCAACATATGTGTAGTGAAGTATGAAGACCATAAGGCGTATGACTTACTTCAATCTCGATAAAATGATGAAGAGAGCCCAAGTCTTTCAAAGAAAATTCACGGCCAAGATCTTTAATAAGTTTGGACATAATGGTGTCAGAGTACCTGTATCTTACAATGAAAAACACATAAAGAGGAAGGATAATGATGCGCCCATCATGAAGATAAGAAAATGTTGAAGGATCATCGATGATGTAGTAAAAACTATATCTCAGAAGAAAATCACTGAAATGGTAAAACCAAGCTCATGGCACTTGTTTAAGACCATACAATAAGAGACAAATTGTGATGGACCAATGAATGCCGCGAGCTATTCCGTAAAAGCATTAACCTTAAGATTGTCATGTAGAAAGCATTCTTGACGTCAAGTTGTTGAATGGTCCATTTAATTACAATTGCATCAGTAAAGGCTACTCTAGTGCTTCAAGGTTTGATCACAAGAGTAAATGTTTTCCTGAAACTAACCGTCCTCTCTTGATTGTAACCTTTAGTAACCAAGCATGCCTTTTAGTGATCAAGACTAGCATCAAATCTAATTTTTGGTTTTGAAGATCCAGCGACAACCTACAACATTCATAGTCGGCTGCCGTGGCACCAATGTCCATGTTTGATTCATAGCCAGTACATGCATTTCATCTCGCATTATTGCTGCCCATCTTGGATGTTTGAGTGCAGTGAAAGCACTTTTAGGCTCAATAGATAATATAGTATTAGTGCAATGAACATATTTAGGATTAGGCTTGTGTATGCTGGTGCGAGAACATGTTTTTCTATTATGCACGGGATTTGGAGCCGAAGGACATGAGGAAGTTCGCAACTGCGACTAAAAAGGAGTCTTATCAATTGGCAATAACATTTAAATTGGTGTCGTGTTCTTTGTGACCTGATTGAGCATAGCCAACATTCTGAGAAACGTGAACATGAGCTTCTATTGGGACAAGTCGGCCAACTAAAAAAGAATTTGCATATGGAGGTGAGACAAAGAGAGGTGTACGCTCTAGAGCATCATCAATAGCAGAAGAGCCTGGAGTTAAATTCACCATATCTCATCTTTGACATGTGAATACAGTTTATTAACATAAAGTAATTAGGTGTTTGGTTCTTATCAAAATTTGCATGACGAGAAATGTGTATATGACATACCGATCAATGGAGACATTGGTATCCCTTATGTTTATCGTTGTTACCCAGAAATATGCATGGTAGCGATTTGGATTCAAACTTCTTGCCACTATAATCGTGCAAATAAGGATAAAATCATGATTTAAATACACGTAAAAATGAGCTGGGTTCTTCGCTAAAAGAACTGAACGAGTAAGGGCTTCTCATCTTGAGAATTGTGGAGGGCAGAAAATTTATAAGAAAACAGTTATCATGAATGCCTCGACCTGATAACATGGCCAACCCCAAATGAGTTATGTTGCTTTAGGGTCTATGGAGATAAAAGTTGATGACGGATGCCACACTGTGTGAGATGATTCAAAAAGTCTGTCTTACCAAATTCTTTTACCTCCATCTAATTGGAATAATTTGATTTTTCTGTCAAAGTAAATAGTGACCAACTTTTGGAATGCAAGAAACACCAAGTGAAAAAATCAGAATTTTTGCTTCAATGGATACATCTAGCTATAGTCATTAATAAACACTATTTAGTAATGAAATGATTGTATCAAAGAAGCTGGGGAGGGACTGCATAAATCGTAGTAAAATTTATTCAAGGGAGTAAGCGAATGAACACTCATAGCAAAGAAAGGTAGCTTTGCCTTCTTGCTAAGCTCACAAAGTTAAGAAGATGCTTTATTTACAAAGGTAGAGTAACAATAAAGAAGAAATTCTTATAACTCAAGAATTTGAATGCCCGAGTCTTCTATGTCGTATGTACCACTTAATACTTGCCTGTTGAAAAAAAGTCTCTAGATTCGGCTTTGCAATGGTATATAATCTATCATGCTTAGTTCCAGAGGACAAATTTAATGTGTCTCCATGTCTTTAATACTGAAGAAGCCAAAATTATCAAACTCCAAGTACCGGGAAAATCATGTTTAAGTTATGAGACAGAGAGACAAATTTTCTTAATGTCAGAAACCACCAAAACATCCTTCAATGGAACATTACAAAAGCTTGAAGAAATATAATTATTACTAATATGAGAAGTATGAAGACACTCACCATTGCCAACTATCACATAGTCTAAACCTTGATATGGAATAACCTTGAGAGAGTTTACCACGATTGTTAGTGACATGCTCCTTAACTCTGGAGAAGAAAACACTCCTTTGGGAAAGAGTCAAATGTTTAAGTTGTAGCTGAGACGTAAGAGATGTCTTTGGCTTGAAAACTGTGGTGAAAGCTATTCCAACACTTAAGACCACCATGACCTGGTCTATCATAAACTTGAAAAAAAACAAAAGTATATTTGCTAAAGTTGTCCAATTGATTTTGTTGTTTAGAACCAGAGCCAGAATAGGCACCTTGAGAAGCTCTTTGGCTTTTAAAGCCCTCATTGGATGGAGAGAGACCTCGCCTTTGAGAAGAGAAAGGTTGGCTATCCTTGCTCTTGTTATATTGATTTCGAACCCCATTGCCATATTGAAACACATAAGTAATTCATGAGTTATTGTAATTTGAATCACCTTGATAATGATTGCCGGGATACAAAATGGCAAAGGATGGATGTATATCTAACTGATAAGTTTTTTGTTTCTCAATTCATAACTCGGGAACTAGGTATAACTTCAACAAAGGTGAGAAGGAATGGGCTAACATAGTAGTTTTGGAAGCATCATATTTTTCTTCGATTCACTCAAGAGCTCGTAGTAAATTTGATATATTAATTCCTGCAGAGCACAAGAGCTATGAGTAAAATGATTAGTGTGAAGAGTCCAACTGCAAACCAAGAACATCTTCAGACTATGTTAGAATCATCCACGACTTGACAAGTCTATTTGTACGCACCCAAGAGATAAATTCTAGGTTGTTGATTTTCTGGCCATCCTCTTATACAATGGCCTTACGAGGAGGCATGGTCTCACCAGTGAAAAAGCTAAGAAGGATCGAAGAATTGTTGTCATTCGATTTCAAAATAACAAAGTTTGCAACATAAAAATTTGAAGGGAAAGAGTATTTCATAGTCGAAGGAGTAGATGATGAGAAGCCATTAGAAGGGATGCTGAGAAAGGTCTTTGTTACCTTTATTTATGCTCTGATACCATGTGAAAAAATGAGGTTTTGAAGAATATCGCCAACAGATTTGGCATGTCTTTCATTGATGTATTTATAGACTGTTACAATCATACTATGTTGGGAATTACTTAAATCAAGTTAGAAGAAGATAAGGGAAGTTGAAAATTACAAGCTTTACAAATGTTCACTTTTAGACAATGCTACAGAAAAAAATATGTCTTCATGTTATTAAGGTTCTTGCGTCCTGCCCATGACTAGTTTAGGAGTGCCCTGAAGCACAACGTGTAATTAACTGTGAACTCTACTGTGTGGCATCTATCCTTGTAAATGATCGGATGTCAGTACCAATGGGCTAATTATCTCTAGAAGGGGATGATCGAAATCAAAAATAAAAAATGATCCTTTGTTCAACTTATCTTTTTATCAGATCCGGGGGTTATAAGTGAGCATGGGAGCTCATGAAGTTCTCTTCTCTTAGGGAAATAGTCAACATCCTTTTTTTTAGGTCCCAAAACGGCCATATCAAACCAAAAGAACAGTCATATCAAACATAAAGAAAGCACTGCATATAACTCTGGCGAGCCATTCAAGAGCCACTCTAGAGAGGGATGGCATTCAATTCTAATTCTTGAGAAGGTTGGTAAAGAATATTCCAATCCTTTTCAGCTTTTAATACCATTTACTATTATAGAAGACTGCAGCTTTGTTAGAGGAGACATTTTATTACGAGTAGCAGTTCAGAGGTAATCAACTTTTGTTCATTGGACCTTGAAACTCTAATAGATGGAAGACGCGCGCAGCATGAAATTGCATTTGAAAGGTTATAAAGTGCATTTGGTTTCAACAAATGAGTTGGCTATTATTTGGCAGCTTTAAATGCTTGTCCATTTTGCGTTATTGGATAAGCAATTGGAGGATGCTTTTAGCCAATTTATCATGAAAAAAAAGGTAATTATAGCATAAACAATGCCAAAGGACCCTTTCACTTTTCTGAGCTGAAGTTTCAGTAAGCCGATGCACTTAATGGTAAAGGTAACCAAAGTCCTTCCCTCTGTCTATCACGAGGTAGCAAGTAATCTTCACAAGGATTGTCGCAAAAAATATTTATTAGCTGATTTGGTCCACCATAGAAAAGGATGAGGTCCTCGCCACGATAGTTTATGAGAAAAGCTAACGACACGCTACATCGGCTCCACCCGAAACCGGCCACTTCATTTTTTTTTTTTTGTCCGGATTAAGTGTTCAGCTAATAGAAAATGGTGCTATCTAGGACTATACAAAATAGGAATTGCACGGGTGAACTGGTTCAGTATGCCCAACGCTTTTTATTTGACAACTCAAAGAGAACAAGTTGCTCCCAAGGAATTGATCCATAACGCAAGGATTAGCTAGTGAACCAAACACCAGAAATGTGTTCAAGATCTGTGAAATACGGACATGATATGTATCGTATACATATGTGTACATTTATGTATTTACCATCATATATTCTATTAATGATAAATGGTTAAACAAAACCTTTTGGTTTAATTGCATTAATAAAAAGAATTCAATGTTGACGTACATATAACAAAAATTTCAAGAAAATTAAAGACGACACATACTACAGTATTCACCTCACTGCTTCTAATTGCTTTTTCGTTAGAAACAAAAGGAGAAAAGAAGACAAGAAAAAATAGTATGGGTAATTTCTATACGTTTTAAAGCAGTAACACAAGAAAATTTAACAAGCAAAAGACTATTTAATCAGAAATATTTTTGTTGCTATCGTAGTTGTAAAATGATAACTACAACTCCTTATTTAGCGATATTTAATAATCATTAAATATTAACTTTTTTATAATACTTATAGCGATAATTTTTAATATAAACATTGATAAAATTATTTAAAGATAAGCGGCTCTGTAGTGGTTATAGCAATATTTCTCCTATCCGGTTATCAATCAAAATATATGTCCATTTAAATTCCAATCAACAAGATTTTCATTCCAAGTCTCGACCAGTGCGACACTCCGTTCCAAACAGCATAGGTTTAGTTCTTTCGGACTCTCCAATGGCATCAATGGCGACGGTGATCAAGGCCTACTGGCTCCCTCTGATCCTCTGCGCCGCCTCGATTTTCTTCCAGCTCGTAGTCATCCCACGTTCTTTCCCTGTCAACCACTACGACGGTGCGTTTATCTCTTCCCGCCATTTTCTTCTTCAAATTCCTCTATTTTTCATCTCCTTATCGAGTTTCACGGTTCTGTTTGTCGTCATCATTGCAGTTCTAGGGATCAAGAGGTACAGCTCCATCGAGGAAGTTCATCGGGCCTATCAGAAGCTCTCGTCCTCGTGGTAACTTTTGGATTATTGCAATTTAGGATTAGTCTGCTTCGTTTCCGCAATTGGTACGTTAGTTAGCGATATGTTTCTGTAAGTATGCCATGTTGTTTTGAATGTCGCCTTGTTCTTACCTTAACTTGACTTGTCAAATGCTTGAACGACAATGAATTAACCTGTGTGCTATTTTGAGTTGAATTGAAGTGTGGATGTTTGCATTCTGTCTTAGGAATTCAGACCAAGTCAAAGGGGACTAGAAATGTGAAACAGAGGGAGTAGTTGATTGTCTTAGAGGATTTAAATGGTTCAAAGAGTGGCATTATATCTTCGTTTGGAAAAACTTAACATACTTTAGCTGTTGTAGCTGTTTTATTACTCAATTACTCCAAGCTTGATTTTTTGCGTTAGGCCCTATTAGAGTACTTTGTTCGAATGTAAATGTTAGGTTTCGGAGAGGAAAACCATTACTGACAGTGATACGAAATTTATTTTTTTTTGGTCTTTAACTTTTAAATATGTAACAGTTTGTTTTGTTTGATGATTTAATGGATGAGGAAAACACAATATTCGAACACTCGTATTTAGTTGATTTATGAAATCTGAAATTTTTTTTTTCTCTGTGGCATTATATATGTACATACTGAATAAAGGCAGATCGTAAGGCTTTGTCAATCTGACTTGAAAAGCTGAGCTGTATATTCCAAATGTGATATCCCTCTTTTAGAAACTTTTTAAGAATAGCTATTAAGGGGCATTCACACCTAGGGCAGCAAATGAGATGAGATCTTGGCTCATTTTGGTTTGAGGTCTCCTCAGAATCAGCTATAACATAGGTGGTCCTGACTCTATCCAAATTGTGATGCTCATAACATGAGATGCAAGAGATGATTGCCAAAGCCCATCCACAATAGGATTGTGTTTACAGACTTTATTTGTTCGCAAAGCGTAAAGTAAGCTCTTTGGAAATTCCCAGTGAATTCTAGAATGAGCTTAAATCGAAAGAGTTGGACAAAGCAAAGACTGTTAAAAGAAATTGGTGAGATGAACAAGTCTAGACCAATTCTTCTAGAAAGGAGGAAGAGCAAATTTTCAACCCCATCTTCAACTGAATTCAGGAGATACAAGACCTGTGAATGGCCTTTAACACACATGTAATAATTACGCAGGAGTCTTTATAGTCTGGAAGTACACAATATTCGGCATCTTTTTACTTACTTTACCACGTGGTTTGTGGTTTCCTTCTGTTTCTGGTATGGGTATGGATACATGGTGCTTCAGTGTGTGGTTTCGCAGTATGTGGGGAGTAGGCTTAGTTGGTTAGCTATATGAGGCCACGGTTCTCTTAGGACATGATATGTTGTGCTTGTATACACATTCTTTTTGGCATTTTTAATACATCCGCCTCATTATCAGGCAGATGGACACTGTATGTTTATGACCCTACTATCTCTTTTTCATCCTGTCATCTGTGTTCTCCTTCTTCTTCCCATCAGACAATCACCGCCCATCGCCACCCGGGCTCCTTACCGACGCACCTCTGTTAATTCCAACCACCATTACGTCGCTGATTCACTATTACCACAGCATTTGCAAACCATCACCACTTCACCATCACCTACATCATCGCACTCCATCACAGATTCACCACTACCACACTATCGCACCGCCACATAATTCTTCACTCAAGCCTTAGATTCAGGTGACAACAATGGCCACAGCCGTAGGGGCGGTGGTGGTTTTATGATTTGTATTCATTTCAAGAAATTTATATCCAAAAATTAAAATTAAGAGAATCAGGTGACTTTGAAGGTAAATTTGAATCAGTAGGAGATTTGTCTCTCAATGATTCCTCGCCATAACCCATTGCCGCAAGCCTATGAATGATCTACCCATTTGGACAGAATCTGTTCAGAAATCTGAGATTGGGTTTGCTGAGTTTCTGTATATGCAAGGAAGGAAAACATGTTAACACGGGGGCAACAAAGTCCTGTGGTAGGCGGACTTAGTAAAAAGGGAGCAGGAAAAAAAAAAAATGAATCTGATCCGTTCGTGGATGGAGAATGGATGGCCAGATCAACGCTAGCAAGTTAGGGAACTTGCTAGCGCTTCCAATGGATCAGCTTTGTACGCGTGCGCGCACACACGCACACATATCTCTGCGTGTGTATGTGTGCGTTCATGTGTGTACATGACTATTCTTGCCCAAGAAGATGAGTGGAAGGAAATAGAAAGGACAGTTTTTGAGTAGTCGGTACCTGACTTGCTTTGTTCTGAATTAATGAGAGCACCGCTTAATGTAGTTATGGTATACAATGTTTCCGGGTCAGCAGATTTAGAGAACCAGTACACAAGAGTCTCATATTTCGAAATGTTATGTGAAGAATGTGAAGGGCCTTGAGCTGTTTCCTTAGAGTGCAATAAGCATTTCCGTAGTCAATCTAACAGACATATTTTGCTCTTTTCATTTATGTTTATTTTTGCTGCCTATACGGTTCCATAACTAAAACCTACATTTTAATCTGTTATGGATCCATTTCTTGTGAAGTCTGAAAAGACAAATTTTCTTAGGTTCTTTTTCTAAGAAACATAGTAAGTATAACTAAGATTTTTTTTATGCACATCCTTTTGACTGGGTGCAGATATACAGTTAACATTTGATACTGCAAATTGGTTTTTCAGGAATTCAGGCTTGGAAGCTCCACATACCATCGATTTTATCAAGGTTTTCTATAAGTATATATACTGGCACTTGTTAAGTGATGTTAACTTGCTTCAGACTTTTGTCATCTTTGACTTTTGTGAATTTCCACAACTGAACATCTGAAGTTGCATTTAACTCAAATAGTTATAGTTATTACAAATTAAATTTTGTTTGGCAAATTGGACCCGATGATAATAGATGAGGAAGTCAACATTAACATGTTCAAATTATATTCTAGGAATTTTCAAAGACAAAGATTATTACACGGAGGGAGTGGCTGTTTACAACAATGTTCATTTACATATCTACACGTTTTTCGTCTGTTATTAGTGTTTTAAGCGTACATGTTTAAATTTGTTTAAAGCTGATATTTTCAGCATTCATTAAAAGCAGATTATCTAGAACTGTATAAAAATATCCAGTGTTGCCCCAAAAAAAAAAGGTCTTAGTGCAAGAACAAATTTGGTAAAGCATATTTGCATTTCCATCGACATTTTCTTTATTCCAGACATATATTTATGCACTAGGATATTACGAATTCACTAGCAAATAGTCATATTTATGCATCAGGGGCAGCGAAACCCATATATATGGGAAGTAGGCAAACCATAAACCTCTTGACGCAACACACCTGCACTGAGCGAAACCCATATATATGGGAAGTAGGCAAACCATAAACCTCTTGACGCAACACACCTGCACTGAGCAAAGTGAGGGCACTAAAATGTAACTACACCACTGCCCGAGAAAAAAGATCATTAATAAACTTTTAAGGGGTAAATGCACTTTGACCCCCTTTACTATAGGGCAGTTGCAAAATGGCCCCCTCTTCTAAAAAAAGTTGAACTAAACCTCCCTATACTCGTTAAAACTGGGCAAAAATGAACGGCCGTTACTGAGTTTGTCAAAATATCAAAACTACCCTTCTTTTAAACACAGTCGTTCTCAAACAATTTAGGGTGGGTGAAGGAAGACTCGAGAGAACAGCAAGGAGCAGTGGCGGCGGGGCAAAAGGCGGCGTGGAGGGGGGGGGGTGAGAAGTGGAAGGAAGAGAAGGGGATCGCCGTCGTCGACGGGGGGAGGGGGCAGCCGGCAGAGCGCGGGGCTGTTACGGCTGCGTGGAGCGGGGGGAGAGAAGAGGAAGGAAGAGAGGGGGGAGTCAGCATCGCCGATGGGATTGCGGGGGCTACGGGGACGCGGGGTTGTTGCGGCAGCGATGGGCGGGGGGAGAGAGTAGGAAGGAAGAGAGGAGGGCGGTGTCGCCGATGGGGGGAGGGGGCTGCCGGCGGAGAGGGGCTGTTGCAGCAGCGGGGGTGGGGGAGAGAAGAGGCGGGAAGAGAGGGGCTGGAGAGAGAGAGGAGGAGGGGTCGGTGTCACCAACGGGGGGAGAGGGGCTGCCGGCGTCACCAACGGATTGGCTGCACAAAGGGGTTGGCGGCGCTGGAGTGGAAGTGATTAGGGTTTCTGTAGGGGAAATTAGGGTTGGGGAAATGTACAGTCCGGTCCGGTCGGATGGGCATGGAGCAGGTCGGGGCAGGCTCTGTCCGTGACTGCGCGGGTAAATGCGGGTGCGGGTCGGGGCGGGCATGGGTCGGTTACGCCCACTGGATTTTTGAAATTAAATTTCAAAAATTTAGAAATTCAATTTTTTTTTTTGGCTCTAGAGTTGGCCTTTAAAAGGAAGGTTTGCAGATGAATTCAAATGAAAATGTCACTTTTTGCAAATTTTCTAGGGTTTGCAAGTGAACTGAAATGAAAATGGTGGATTTTTGGGTGATTTTTGACAAGTGTTTAGTATTTTATTAGGTCAAAAGGGTAATTTTGTCCTAAAAATTTAGGTTTTGGACGCCAACCATTTCCCGACCAAAAAGTGTGTTAACTTGGATGGAAACCGTCCAGTTTGCCCAGTTTTAACGAGTATAGGGAGGTTTAGTTCAACTTTTTTTAGAAGAGGGGGCCATTTTGCAACCGCCCTATAGTACAGGGGGTCAAAGTGCATTTACCCCAACTTTTAAAAGGTGGCTAACGTGCTCCTAACTTATACACAAATATATCTGTCCAACCAACATAGATCTAAATCAGTACAAAGGTGGCTAACATGACTCCATAGGCAACAATCTCTGTCCCTCTCACTGTACCCTTACTTTTGTATCTCTCTCTCTCTCTCTCTATATATATATATATATATATCAATACCCACACAAAGACATGTATATATACGGGAGCTGATACCTTGATAGTGCTGGCAATTTCGCAGAACTGGTGGTGGGTCTTCATCTTCATCCTCATCCCATGACCGTGTTGAGCTTTGTCTACTCTTCCTGACTTCTTCTCCTCTAATCGTACTTTGACATTTGTGTTGGGACCTGAATCTCTTTTAGTGCTAAGCCATCCTCGTTTGTTGAGGCTAGAGGATGAAATCATAGGTCCATAATATTAATATCTCTCTTTCTGCTGAGCTTCTTTTCCCTATAAGGGACTTCTGGAATTGGGTTCTTGGTGGAAGCTTTCCCATTTCATTAAATGCATTTTGAAGACTGAAAGATAAACTGAAAGCAGATGTGTTGGCTATGGTTGATGGAGCTTAGCTATTTTTACTGAAAACCCAAGATAACTTAGCAATTAGCGGGGTCTTTGAGCTTTTGCAAAGTATCTTCTGTCAAGTACCAACTGTCCAAAACAGGGGACGGTCGGTACTCAAACTTCTATCCTTACTTTTGAAATAAAGGGCATTTGGTTACTTTTGTACCAGCTGCCCAAAAGAGGGGGGGTTGGGCGAGTTCTTTTTTATGGCTAGAAAATATTGACCTCGGCCGTTCACGTCTTGACGTGGATGGCTGTGAATCAACTAGAAAAAGTGGGGCTTTTAGTGACCTTATATATACAGTGGCGAGGCCCCCTATAGCTTATAGTAGGCATTTGCCCACCTTGTGGTTGGAAGTCTGTTTCTTCAAGTGCTGATTCAGACAATTTTTTAAGTAAACCAAATGAAAATTGCAGTTGCATAAGGCTTTCCCCACCTTAGTTTAGAAGATTTTCCCATCGATACTCAACTTTGCCCACCTTATTCATCTTTCCTAGCCTCGGCATTGACACACACACACACACAAACACATACATGTGATATATACGCAAGACGGCAAGAGTATATATAGGGGGCTGTTCCAGAATAGCGTTGAAAAGTAGCGTCTTACCTAGGTGATCTAGGGCCGTCTATGTCAAAACAAGGATAGTCCTGATAAACTTTTTCTAGAACAGAATTGGCTCAACTGCCCATGTTTTCACCGGTTTGTGAAGTTACAAGAATACCCTTTTGGAATAGAAATTAATTACCATTTGCCCCTGTTTTGGGGGGTTGGTAAAAGAATGATAAACCAATTTTTTCCAGAGTTTGGTTGATAATGCACCACCCCTATCATCGGCCCCCATTCCATTGATCATCGCCATTGCACATTTATTATCACCGGCTATTACCATCACCAATTCCACTTAACCCAATACTTTATTTACTCGTTTTCAATATTTGCCTAATCTTTTTCCCGTAAGGTTCGATTGCAGAAGATTAGTTTGTGAAAAATGACGTAGAAATTTTGGAATGGACTTGTCAGTTCATTGATTGTTCACGAGACAATAAGCCCGAAGGATAAGAGGTCAACCACTTATGTTAAAGGAAACTATCGAAATCGCAAATCTGCACTATAAGCTTTTAAGAGCATATCTAGAAAGTTGAGATTGGCAAAATGCTTAGATGTATGGATGAAAATAGTAGTGGGAATGGAGGTAGTTGTGAGTTTCAATAGTTGATGGTGGTGGTTTTGGGTTTGGAGTGTAGGCAGTTGTCATTTTGGCGGCAGTTGATGTTGGTGGTTTTGGGTTTGGCGTTTGTTGATGGTTTTGGTGGGTTTTGAGTTGGCTAGTTATGGTGGTTTTGCATATGACGAGTGGTCGATGTTTCTGGGTTGGCTTAGTTGGTCAAGGATGGTGGTTAGTTGTGTTGAGGTGGGTGGATCGATGATGGTGGTTAGTTGTGTTGATGTTTTGGGGGCGGCGGTGGTGGGTTTTCTGTTTGCGAAGCAGGTTAAGGGGTGGAAGGAGGAGGAGGGGAAGAGAGAGAGTGGGTGGGTGGATGGTGGTGGGTAGTCCATGTGGTGTTTGTGTTTGGGTGGTGGTGGGTTCTTTCTTTATGGCGGTGGTGGATCTAAATTCTTATTTATTGGCTCTATTTGATAATGCAAATATGTATATCCATTTTGACCGTCTGTGTGTAAAATCTCTTACTAGGCAATTTGTGCTCCACCCTTTGCCTTTTCTCCCCCTTCCAGGCCAAGAGTAGCACAAAAGGTGAGATGTTAGTGCAGCAGTTGAATGCATTGGCGTTCGCAATTGGGAATAGTAGAAGTATGTGAATTCTCTTTGGACGAACTATTAGTTAGTTTATATTTTTTTACTTGGGATTCATATAGTGACTTGAGAAGATTGTATTTGAGTTTTCAATTAAGTATTTGAGATTGAGATGATTTTCTTGTGGTGTTTTAGATGCTCTGCTCTACTATTATAATGGTTAGGTTATGGACGTGATTGGATTTTGGTTCAAGGACGTTGTACGGACTCTCAGGTTCGGGGCATTACAATATACATGTATGCATAAATATATATGTATATATATATGTATGTATATGTACCTATATATGTATATATCTCATTAAGTAGCAATTATCTAACACTATATTTGGATGAATCCACATATAGACACATATAAATAAATATAGATGTATTTGCACACACATATATATATGTTTCGGTTCCTCCTCCATGGCCTCTTGCTATTGTTCACGAGGACAATGACCTCTGGTTAATTTCTTTTTTTGCTCTCATTATTATTTGCCACCATCCATTTCCTATCATATTTTCTAGTATGATTTTTGACATACATTATGCAACATAGACAACACAACCACACACACAGGGATGTATGTACACACACTTAGCGTTGCTTGTCTATATATCGGAGAGTGATTGCGAGGTGACGTCTAAGTAACTTATTTAAGAAACTTTGTGTAAATGGAATATTGGAGAATCAACTTTTCTGTTTCTTACATCAATGTAGTTTAATTGTACTTCTGTTACACATATGGCCGGTTTTATAATTGCTTTAAGTAGATTTCTTGGTTCCCAGATACAATATGCTTTTGAGCTGCTGACAAATCAGTTGTGGAAGAGGGATTATGACCTATTTGGCATTGATGAGCAAGTTGTAAGTTGATATACCACTGTGATTCTTGTCTTGTTTGCCCTTTATAACTTCTCTGTTTGTACTTCCCCTGATTTCCATTGGATGATTTATTAAACATTATTACTTTTTGGTAGGATGTGATTGAAAAGGCCAAGGAGCAGTATACTCGGGGAAATTCTTCCGAAATTGGGTTCCCTTTGTTGAAGACTGCATCGTTTGGTTAGTTAAGAGTTCCATCCTATACCATCTTCTCCAGTAATAAGTATTCTAATAGGTTACTATGTTACATGGACTTTTCAAAATGCCTGAAGTACCTGTGTCGGAAACTCGATATTCACACATGGGTATGGAATATGTTTCTACAATTCTCACCACTAAGAACACTATCTTATATGTTTCTTTTGGACCATTATTGCTACAAATATAAAAAAAAGTTTCACTTCAAACAACGCACGTCTCGTAAACTAGCATTTAACGTTGGGAAATATTAAAAATAAAATAAAAATCAGAGATACAGATATTTTGCCGTGTCCACGTGTCTTGGGTTCTAAAGATTAGACGAATCGGAGACTTGACGCGTATCTAATCCCGGCACAGGTACCGAGTCCATGTAACATATAGCCCTAATGCCAAAGCATATATGGCTTTTGCAATGCAGGGTAAGATTTCAGAAGTCGGTGGTACAACAACGCCAAAGAAACCATTGCCTTGGCAAAAGCCAAAAGAGCTTTGGCAACAGGGCTAGCATTTTAATAGAGAGCAGGGATTACAGGTTTCATTTTGTGAATTGCAATTCTAATTGGTTAATGTAGCAGTTTTTTTTTTTAATTATCTCAGATCCTGAAGGTCGTGCTTTCGATGCCATTACATCAGAAAATTTGCAGGCTAAATTTGGGAACACCAGTGGACTGCTCGCTCAGGTATGGTCAATTGCTAGAGTATGCTGGACATATTTAATGTTTTAGCAAGTGTTCATCCTTGTTAAGTTACCTTCTTCTCTAAAAGCTAAGCTGTTAGAGAATGGGCCCAAAGATGAATATTCCTAAGTTACCTGCTTAATACCGTCCCTTATGTGCAAGCCTCCGATTGCATGTGGAGAGACAAATTAAGGTGCATCCCCACCAAGTGTGCACGTAAACATTGTCGACATTGCTCTATTATACCTCAGGATCAAATGCAACACCTTGCCAAATGGGAGCTCTAATAGCTATTAAGTTAGCATTTGATCTGAAATCCCATTTTCTATTTGACTTGGAGCCAACATTGTTATCAAGCTTAACATATGTCATGCCTAATATCCCCCTCATGTGCTTGACAAATCAATGAGAAATAAATCAAGGTGCGCTAAAACCAAGTGCCCATATGGACGGTGTGCAAATTGCACTATTGTAGACGGGGACCAAATATGCAAGAGGGAAGAATCAAAGTTCAAACCCATAACCTTGCCCGACGAGATCTCAGGTACCATGTTAAGTACCATCTTGTGACTTCAGACTTTTCACTTGGGTATCACAAGAGTTTTGTAGAAAACAGGTCTGCTGCTTCAGGGAAAAAAAATAACTCAAAAGAGACTGATTTAATTATACCTTTGATGAATTCATATACAAGTGCCTAACTTAAATTAGCTAAGAAACTATAATTCTTATGATGTAATGGACTAACACGTTGATGCTGATGCCCATCTCAAGATTCAATGTCTTGTCAATCTACTGCACAACCTCAAAAAGAGTAGAAGGTTCTTCTTAAACTTTGGGTTGAACACTGCCCTTTGGAGGCATTTCAGAGGTTGTGTAAAATCTATCCTCTTTGAGTCACGCTCGCGCAAATATGTGCGCTGATGTCTTGGTTATAAGGGTAGCCGTGACATACATCCTGTGACCATGTCCACATGTCAATAATTGTTGCCTGAGCCAAGCCCGCCAATCATCAGTATCATTTGTACTTACCAAACGTATTACCTTTGCCTATTCGTTGTATGTGGCATTTTTACTTTCGATCGGCAGTACTGGTTAAATGAAAATGGTTTTGATGTCTTCTACATGACTGTGTTGTTATTGTTCTGATTTATTTTGTTTCCTTGTAACCCTCTGGTATAATCTAAATTCAGATACTATCACTTGGAAGCAAACGCTGTGCACTATTTTCTGATAACTGGAAGAGAATTGGTATGGTCTTTACCATGTTGTATTGCTTTAACTTAGTAGTGTGTTTATATTCAATGCCTGCTGATATTAGTTTCTTTAATAATTTGCAGATTTGCTTTGCTATTCAATACATTTAGTAGGTACTTTGTAGAATCTGGTCTCTTTAGACCAGCTCGTATATGTTCTTTTCTAAACCGAAGGGTGGCGTTGCTTAGAGTCCTTATTTCTGGAGGGCCCCTTTTGTTGGGAACTTGTTGCTAATGCATGTCGCGTGCCTTGGCAGTGAGGAGAACAATACGTCATTTCAAGAAATCTAGGTTATGTATATTATAGAAAGCGTAAATCTAAACACAGCAAGATTACAAAATATTTCGGGGATTAGGACTTAGTGAGTCTTGCTTTGTCCATGGAGATCTTTTTATTGTTAGAAAATTTTGCATCTACACATATGCAGGTTCAAATGAAAATTATGAGTCAGATAAAAATACAGAGCACAACGGAAGAGCCCGGGACGCAAGAGATGATTATTCTTAGCAAAATCCTGTACATAAGCGTCACCCTAACACATTCAAACATGGAAAAAACCATTAACTAGTTCTATTAACTCCATAATCTAAGCAAAGAATGCAAAGGAGCTCAAACCAAATCCAACCCAAGAAAAAAAAAAAAAAAGGCTGTCTGTTCCTCCATAGTGTCACGGTCAAGCCACCCTGTGATACTTAGGGACCATAGATGGCGCAATAGATTATAGAACCAGCCTCCATATTTGGTGCTCCTCTTGGGCAACTTTACCCCCCACGATCCTCTCCAAGCATCCAATAAGGATCTCTGCAAAGAGCTCCAGGTAAGCAAATCAATAAGAAAATGATCTACAGACCGCAGCCTTGAGATGCTCATCATACACCAGTAGCCAATATTTATCCCCTCCCTCAGACATCAGTAGTAAAATAGCATTTCTCCATGCTGTCCACCAAAACCAGGAACGTGAAAGACCGACATTGGCCTGCAGCATACTTCTCCCCTGAGATGGGCACTCTGGGCGACCAGATAAAATGGCATAACAGGACCTATGTTGACCAACAATAGGTGGACTGACTCGAGCTCTCAATCTTGGATGTCCTGCCGGAGTATGACTCTTGTTGTGATTACACAGTTTGTCACATAAGCCTCTTGATCCACAGCTATATCTGTATAGTAAGAAACTGTAGCCGTAATGGTTCTCTCCTGCACCGTCATCGTAGCTAACCCTCATCATCTCTTACCTATGGCAATGTTCCTCTACAGACCTACGCCGTCCTGACTACACCCATTTTCAAGGCCAAACCTGTCATGCCCCTCCTCCCCCTCCATAAATACTTGACGGAAGAACTCGACTAAAATGCCGAACCCACAACTTAGCCACAAGGAACTTTTATGGAGTTTATCCTGTCTCTTCTTAATCAATGTCGGGGTAGGTAAAAGAGACATCCAGTAGGTCGATAAACATCTCAGCATGCTCTTAGTAAGAGCAACCGAGAAAAACTCCCCCTTGGACAAAGTTTTGTTTCTCCGGTCCTTCTAATTGCTTGCCTTTTTAACTGTTCAGCTTATCCCTACTATCCAATATAGCTGCCAAATAAGCCACATTAATCATTGACAGCTAAGAGCTCACAAAATAAAGAAATTCGCTCCTCAAATATCTCAAGAGAGCCGCTTCCATCCATGGAAAAGAAAAAACTTGTCTCGTGCCATTCGACCTCCCTCCAAAAAAACCTCTGGCTACGGATCCAGTGATGAATTTTCTCTATGCTTTGATCAGCTAGAAAATAAGAGAGTTTGGATAAGGCATATTGGTGTCCAATTGATCAAAGGACCACACATTGACCCAGCTTTCCTATCATTCACTCAATCCCATATCTCATGTTCATCATAAACTTTTCTTACATGGTTCTAAGTCATCAGTGTGTCCGCCTAAACGGGTGTTTAAGCTTTCATCTAAAGTTAATCAGCGTTAAAAACAGTATCCGAGATTTGCCTCCCCATACAATAGTATTCCAAAATTTGAGATGATACCATAAACATTTTCCGAAGTCTTAAAGCATGAATCTTGGCTGTAACGGTGGCCCTGTAGGCCAATTGCCAAAAGTTTGAGATATTCTCGGTGGCCTTTTATTGGGGATTAAAAAGAAAATGAAGCTTCACAGCTCTGCACGGAGCTCTCTTGCTCTGGAGCTCTCGAGAAACGCTGGCAATCCTGCTGCCAAACCACTGCCTAACATTCTTCGAAGAGAGCTCTATGATGACTACAAGTTTCTGCCAAATAGAAGTAAAGTGAGTTGCATCAACTGCGGTCTGCGGGCCTCCTCAACTCTTCTTCGTCATTCAACTGTTTATACAATTTTAACCTCCTCTTTTATCTAAGCCTCTTTCTGGGTCCTTTTATTGTACAAATTCAGCTTTTTGTAGAACCTAATGCTTGCATAGCTTTGTGCTTTGTGCTTGTTGGAATTTACAAGGAAGATCCAAGTTACTTGGTAGGTTATACTATGGCAAGAAGCTACATTTGGTGTTTGTATTTTCATGAGAACTTTTGGGTAGAGACTCTTGGGTAAGGCTAAACTGGATCTTGATGCATAGGCTCTGGTGAGAATCAAGCTGCAATTATGATAATATTGTGCTGCTATTGTGCGATTGTACTATGCTGTTGATAGCTCTTTACTGTTACGATTATATTGCTGCTATTTTGCAACTGTTTCAAGACGTATCTACAGCTGAAAAGTCCAGTTTTTAATGCCTCGCTGTGTTACTTGTATTTAAAAAATGATTTTTCGAGATTCGAATTCTGATGCTTGAAAGCAGGTGAGTGTCCCTTAGAGTGTCATTCGCTGTGAATAGCTATTCGCTCAGATTCTTGTTAGGTTGCTACCTTTTTATTCTGAGGTTTCTTGGGCAGCCTTAAGGCAATTATTTTTCTCTTTAATACGACCAATATATTTAAAAGAAGACGCACAAGTGAAAAAATTGCTTGAACATTTTGATTAGGGTAATGGTATCATCACAATATTTATTTATTTATTGCAAAACATCATGTTTCTTTTTCTCTTTACCCTAAATTCGATATTTAAGCATTACTCATTTCTTGTTGAAGCTTTTTCATCTCTAGGTTACTACATAAATAGATGGTACATGTTTTCTTTGCTTTGTTCAGCTATCTTGTTGGATGGGGTTGCAAATACTGGAATAGTTGAACTTGGTAATGTTCAGCTTTCTACGTACCTAGCTGAGAAGAAATCTACCGGACAACCTTTCTTCCGTAATGGTAAGATATTTCTTCTGCATGATTTTGCACTTCTTTGACTACTTGGATGATGCTTGGTGTAACTTCCAAAAGTTAAAGGGCCCTAGAGTTGCATAACTTGGATCGAGTTGCATAGTTTAATTCACAAGGATGATTTTTTAGTCAGTCTGTCCAGGACTGGTTCTTTTATTTTTTTTTTTTATTATCTGCATGAGCCGCGCTGCACTGTTCTAAATGCCTGGGATGCTTATAGGCTTTTGCAAAGTTCTTCATTATGGTGTCAGTGATGTCAGCATCTCGACTCTTATGCTCATCTTACCCGAAAGGTTGGGATTAGAACATTAATGTTGGGCAAGCTTGCGGTAACACCTATGTCAATGTTTAGGTGCTTGGGCATCGAACAGATAAGGATTCTTGGGCCATGATAGTTGTAGTACGTGTTCTGCAATAAGAAAAGGCAAGAGAAAGGTCAAGGTTTGGGGTCCGTTTCACCGTGTACAAATTAGATTAGACAAGGAGCGAGGTTTTTCTTTCCAGAGGACGTTGTTTTGTGTTGAAGTAGGAATGCTAAGACTGATAAAAAAAGTCATATGTATGATTTGTGGAACCTAGAGTTTGGGTTGCCTCCAATGTTCTGAAGACATCATTACCAATTTCGGTTATTCCCTATTATTCTGCCTCTATTCCCTTGAAAGTGTAGTTGGCAGTATATAAACTTGTAGGTCCTCTAAACAGCCAAGGCTGAAAGGACGTGGACAATCACACTCATATTCCATGCACAAATCACACTCATAAGTGGTATTATAATTATAATAGAGTCCAGGATAGAAGTTCATGTGTTAGGGCTTGTCCAATTAACCTTTCAATAGCTGGGCGTGTTTGGCAAGCCATTTACTGGTGGATATGGGCGGGTTAATGGTTTTGGGTTTAATTGCTACCTCTACATGTAAGAACTATTTAAGCTTCAAGCAGCCCTCTAGCTTGGACTAACAAATGTAGTTTAAACGAAAAGTTTAATTATTGTAAAATTGATCCATTTGCTTGTGTCATATGGGGATATGTAATATGTTGGACTGGAGATGAAAATCCACATATATTAAACACTGGTGATATTATACGTTCTGGTGGTTGTTTGGTGACAACAGGTTTAGAAGTATGGTAGAAACTTATTTTTCCACTGTGCTGGAATTTGACTATGTTTTTTCTCGAGTAGATTTATCATCTACATTTATTATGCCATCTATACGCTGTTAGTTATACTTCGTCACTGAATTGGACTTCCGCTATGATATGTGTACAGGCATGCCCTCACTTGTAGCCTTTCCCCCTCATTGTAGAACTTCAAGTTGCCTTGTTCGGTGAGTTTTCTCCACGTTTAACACCTTTCTATGAAGCAATGCCATTTTAACGTGGCCATTATCCTTTTCCACAGTAGTATCCCGCTCATAAGAAAAATATCGGTATTTTACACTTGATTAGGTATGGGGGAGAGCTCTCTGTTGATGCAGTTAGTGACTGGTTTGCAACATCCATCCTGCATTTGCCTCGTATCACATACTACTCTAAGGAGTCGATGGTATGAGTTTTAATGTTGTCCTGTGGTTATACCTCTTACACCTGATAATAACTATGTTAGACCTCCCTTGGGGAATGTGTGCAGTGCAAATATGCAATAATTGTTATCTTTACAGGTGGGTAGTCTGCTACTGAAATGGACTAGTGGACATGAATCACACACTAATTTTCTTTTGAAAAATTAGTTTGCATTATCTTTCTTTAACAAGCAAAATAACGAACTAAACATTGATTTTCTTTATTTGTGGTAATCGTGTAGCACGTGGGGCACTTCTCACTGAAATTTCCCACCTTACTTGTACGATCGTCCCTGTATTATAATCATCTGAAACCAAACATATGTATTAATGATGCAAAGCTTAAATGCTTTTGTGTTGTAGCATAGATTTACAAACGTCGAACATGAGTAAAACAGAGGTGATAATTACTTCTTGAAACTGTAACTCCCACATAATTAGCAGACACTCTGTGAATCTATTGCATGTTCTGTGATTGCACAAAAATATGAGCCAGCTATCGGGCGGAAGGAGGCAATTTAGAGTAGGTTCAACCAAGTCAAATACTTTATTGGAGTCCGAGCCTAAGTCCAGTTATTAAGTTAATTTTTTTTGCCGGAGGAAACATTAAAGAAATAAAATCTCTTACCCTAGACACCATCATGGTGCTCATACCCACTCAATCAGCATCTACCAAATTAAGGAATATGAAGGACTTAGATGATATAACAATCATCCTCGCCATGGAAGGAGCATCAATACAGGTTGCCATCAAGTTTACGTCTTTGTCTCTCACTCATTTTCATTGTTTAAGTTCCTCCTTTTTTACTATTCTTAATCTTCTCATAGCATCTGTCTTGGATATTCTTCAGAATTTTACCTTCATGGATGAAGATTGAAACTTTCCATCGGTTGCATGAAAATTTCATTTAGGAAAAATAACTCATTTTAAACATAGACAAGCCTTAATTTTTGTAAGGCTTCAATAAATGACAAACAGAATATGCTTTGCGAAGAAACCAGGTAAAAGTTGCTGCTAATACTTACTTATCCAAAAATAGACAAAACAAATTAAACAATTCTTAGATATCTTACTGCTAAATTTTTGGGACTCACCTACTCTTATTCTGTGACTGATAATAGCTTGAGAGGGAATATCCAATTAACTATCCATCTTCTGCGATTGTTGTAGCCATGCCATTTGTTCCTTATGTCTGAGAATCATCTTATATTTAAAAATAACTTGACTACTAAAACTCAAATTGCAGATATTGCGACAGAATTTCATCACCACTGGCAACAACATATAATGAAGTCTGCATCACTAATTGTGATACATGGAGTGTTTACACATTGCATGGAAATAACTGAGTTGATGAAATGATTTAGCATACAGGAATAGAGGATGCTTCGCTATCACACCAGATTATATTTTCTATCACTTGCATCATGGTTCACTATGTGACATTGCAATTTTAATAGCATTGGTGCCTTATGTCTTACTAGTCATGCCTGTGGCTCACTGTTGAAATTGATGTTATTGAATTTCCAGGTTCAAAATTTCCTGGGGAAAAGTAATCGTCACAAGGTATAAGTTATTTTCTTAGAACCCATATGATAAATGTTTTCCTCCACATGGTCACTGAGTTTTAGAAATTAGCCTCTCTCTCCCTCCCTCCCTCTTTCTCTCCCTCTCTCCCTCTCCCGCAAAATTTTTTTAATTGAATTTTCTTTTTTGCTCATAGGTCAAAGTTATCTTTATATCAAAAACTGGAGAGCGTGCCACTCCATTTGTGCGTCAAGCTGCTAAGAATTATTGGGCTTATACATCTTTTGCCTTCGCACTATGGCGAGAAGAGGAATCTTCCTTCTGGTGGAATGTGTACGTTTACTTGCTTCTTCCTGCTTTTCAAGTAGAGATAATTTCTAATCAAGCATAAAGCATGTCCCTAGAATCTTATTAGTGCTTTTTTCTTTTCTTTCTTCTGTGATTGTTTATCTTTTAGTGAGCTGATCTTGATTACTCCTTTCATTGCCAACAAGGAATCAACAGGATGATATAAAAGTGTCTGGTATTCCTTTCTTCATAAAAAATAACGCCGGTAGCACTTCTGTTTTAGTCCAGTAAGTTGAAAATGATCGTTGTTTCAAGAGGGAGCATAACTGTAACAAAGGTAATAAACAATATGAAGCAACATTGCAACAATAGGATTGCTCCCAAAGCTTCCAGGGGTAGATTGGTTATATGTTAGCTTCATTACATTGATACCTTGTGCTTTTTTTTCCCTCTTTGTTGAACCAAATTCTATCGCGTAATCCTCTTTGATCCTACTATATTGAAGCTTTAGGTGTTACTTTGTTTGCAAGTAAGAAACTTACCAAAGAAAGCTAAAGTGGGGCAGAGCACATCACAGTAGTATATAAAACCCAAACTGTCGACAAAATTGTCCCGTCAAAGGGGCCTTGACAAGATTTTTCAGATCAAAGCTTTTGAGTGTTCTGTGGCTCAAATGCTCTCTTGTGTGTTTCACCATATATGAAAATTTTAACAAATCCTAAAGCTTTATCTTTCACCTCTCTCTCTCTGATTACAAGCCACTCCATAACAAATTTACAACTGACCAATGCACAATTTCATGAGTATGCAAACTGCTTTGGAAAACTCCTCTGTCATGAGATAATATAAAGGTGATCTGCACTATACCTATTGGTCTTGAACATAAGCACCTCAAAAAGATGTCTTATATTTTAGAATCATTTGTTGTCAATGCTGTGTGGAATCTCCCCGAAAATCTGTAATCAATCTAGATCCACTCATTTCCAGTGGCACCTCCTCACGGCAGAACTATCAACCCAAAAGGCCTCCTTATGTCCAGCTTGCCTGGCACAGATTCTCATTACCATACCAAACCTCAATACAAAACCTCAATCCAACTATTTGCACACAACTAATTGTATAAACTCATATGAAGTGTAGACGAATGATGTACACTTGAAGTCAGAGAGGAGAATAAAAAATGTTTACGTCTGGTTACGTAATGCCACTGGAAAACTCTAAAACATCATCTTTATAACGTAAATTATATTGATGTAATAATCGGCATTAAATGTTTAAAAATAAGGATCTGGGCTTATCAACAAAAAGCTCAACTTCCTTTACAAGCCCTCCTCTTTATCTCTTCTAACCCAGGCCATTTACACAATACATATTTTTCGGAATTGAGAACCTTGCTCTTCTTTTTAGTCATCTTCTAATCCTTTCTCCTTGCATTTCACTGAACCTGCTGGACCTACGCTAACATTGAAAATTGGGAATAAGCGTGCACACAAGTCATGTACCTTGTGACCATGCAAAAGCCGATGATTTACAGACTCACTTGACTTTAGGGAGATAGCGATGCCTCTGCATTCAAACTTATGAAATTACGTCGATACTTCCACATATTATGGGTAACGTGGAAGACGTCTCTATTTTCCCCCCACGGAATCTTCAGAATTCTTACTGCTCAGCTTTCAATTAGCTTCTGACCATCAAATGAAATGTGTCCTCTGCCTTTTAATAGAAGGGGCTCTTCCGGTTTTATTGGTGCTTGAAACAGTTTCGTCTTCTCCATATTACTAATCTCCGGAGTCTATAATATTATATGAGGAACTACTGAACTCTATCACTTGCTGCCATTACTCTTCAGTTTTCTGTTGAGGTCTATCCTGTGGAGGTACTCAAATTCCATCAGTGATTGATTTGTAATTTCACCGTAAACCTTATTGGTTACTTCCAACTACAAAGATAGTAATTAAATTGTTACCATTGCATAGAAACATTCCTCCTGGAGTTGCTGTTAATAGGAATAAGAGAAACTATGTAATAGCCATTCTCTACATTCAACGTACTATATGGGTAGAGGAATACATAGAGTTGGACAAACAATTGTGCTATTTCGGTGATCACATCACAATGATACTCCATATCACCTTGGAGCAGGAGGCAGTAGTCCAAGATACATTACTGAAAAGTTACCAACTTGTGTTAAATCACTTCATCCGCCAGAGGTAATGAGAGTAATTTTTAACCCGAAACAACATTATACTATCTCAACTGAATTTTCTTGGATGGAAGAGGTAGTGTAGTTGGCAAATAGAAGGCATGAGGGTTTGCCATTCCCTCGCTGAGCTCAACTGCCCGCCTCAATAGTCTACTCTAAGTCTGCACTAGTAAACGTAAGAGAAGTCGGGACAACAGATCGCCTTACCTCATCTCTCGAGCTTCAGAAAATCCTTTAGGGGAGCTGTTAATGATAATGGATATCTTGACCTAAGAGAAGTCGGGACAACAGATCGCCTTACCTCATCTCTCGAGCTTCGAAAATCCTTCAGGAGAGCTGTTAATGATAATGGATGTCTTGCAGATATTGAAATCACTTCCTGCATAATGAACTAAACCGATTCTTACCAACAAATAGAGAAGAAGGTTCCAGCTGATGTTATTGTTGGTTATTTGTTCTAAAAGTTCAACCAGAACACATTTTAACCGCTCTTACTACCATCTCCCCTCGCCATTCCATAACCTACCTAGTATGATCCTTGTCCAAAGTCACCCCTCATGCATGTTATTAGTTACCATTCCTCGAGAAGGGTGAAAGCGCCCCCGCCCCCCCCCCCCCCCCCCCGTGCCCGCGCGCTACCCTCCGACACACGCATACATACAGAATATAAAAGCTCTTCCGGCCAATAGATGAAGGGAGTCAGCAAGCTAGGGAGCATGATTTTCACCATACTTTTATCTGATTTGCTCTGTAAGTTGCTGCCTCTTCCAAGTTCCAACCTGCCAATCTCCTCTCAGACTGTTCCACCACAGCCAGCTCAGCTTTGTCTGTGTAAGTTCTCTGATGCAAAGTATGTTACGTGGACTCAGTACGAGTGCCCAAGAGAGTATGTGTCCAAGTGTCTTATTCATCTAACTTTCATCACCCAAGACATGGGGACATAGCAAAATATTCCTGTCTATTGTTATTTTTTAGTTGCTTCTTAGTTAACCTGGTGTTTTACGTGACGCACATTGTTTAATTCAATACTGATATCATCTAAAAGCAATAACGAACTGAAAGAAACACCATAAAATAGTGTTCTTAGTGGCATATCCTATAAGATGTGTCGGATACATCCTGTATCCATGTCCAAGTGTCGAGTGTCTGACATGGGTACATCACGCATTTTGAAGAGTCCATGAAACATGGGATGCAAAACATGATAGCTGCCCAGAGTAGCTCCGGAACAACTCGACGCTACGTATTCGTCTTTGACTACCGGTTTCTAATGAGGATCTGTGTCATTTCACTTGCATAACCACCCCTTGCCTCCACAGTCCACAGAGACAAAAAATGTACGTTTATATGGATCTGGGTTATTAAAAGCCGGCATGTCTGACCAACCGCAAGCTATTCTCTTGAATTTTGTTTATCTACTTCAAAGCCTGTGTTTGTATAGTTCTAGTGCTTCATAGTATCCAAGGAAAAAGTTTACCCCGTTGACCAGGTTGTTGCCACTGACAACAGATTTGAGGTGGAGTCTGCACCTGCCATCGTAATTCTTAAAGATCCAGGGGTCAAACCCGTCGTCTACTCTGGCATGTTTCTTTCTCTTGATTTTATTACAAGATTACTCTTTGTTCTTGTAAACTAAAATGGTTGTGCATTGTTCGTTATATCTGTAGCATGGCGTGCTAAGCAGTACTTGCTATTGCAGGGTCACTCAGCAATACACAGCTTATAACTATCTTGGAACAGAATAAGCACCAGGGTAACACTTTCGCTCTTGCTATCTAGGAGAGAATACTTTCACCCCTTTGAATACTATTCCACCATCTTATTTGTCGCTAAAAGGTTAACATTTGTCAACTAAATGCCTTCTTATGACAAAAGGAGGGTGGAAAAAAAGCATGGAAAGGGGGTGTGAGGGTTTTTGTTTTCGGGGTGGGGTGGGGGGGGGGGGGGTGCAATGATACTACCTTAGCTTTATTATTTTTACTTACGTAAGACCTTTTTGTTGTCATTAGAGCTCCGTAATGCCAAATGAATGAGCAAGTAATGTTGGCATGTTGGCAATTTCTTTCGATAACTTAAATCAATTGACGATATGGAGACTGCTATTGTTATGGTCCTAACAGTGTCGTAAATTCGATATTATCAAATAGTTCCTATATCACTTTATGCCGTAAGGTGTTTCGCTGTATTAACAAGTCATAAAGAGAAAAAGATTTTCTTTTTTGTTGATAAGTAAGATGAAGTTAAAAGGAAAATTCTGAGCCATAAAGTTCTGCAAAGATTCTTCGCAGAAAGATCCAAGGAAAATCTGCTGCGGAAAGTTTTTTGTATACTTCAGAATATCATAGAGTAGTTACACTATTAGGACCATTGCAATATCTGTGATGCCAAAAATCGTTAATTTATTTATTGAAAATGCGGGTTGGGCTATCAGAAGATGGACCGCGGATAAGGTACCCACTCTCATGCTTCTTGCATACATATTTATACGTAGTGTAGGGGAAGAATCTACAGTGTAGCTTTTTAAGTAACGAGGGCCACTTAAACAGTTGCTGATTAGTTACTTTGGCATACAGGTGGTCAAACTTGTCTTTTGTATCCATAATACTGATTAAGCTTTTTTGAGTAATTTGAGAAAATTTGCATACCCTATTATGCTTTATCTCCAACTTATTTTGTTGCTAAAGTTGCATTAAAAAAAAATCTTCTATAAAACCTTAGGCTTTCTGTTACTATTGATATTGCGATGAAATCTGAGGTGGAGCGAAATCATAGCACTTTCTAGCTCGAACTCACAGCAGCCATATGAATTGCATCACCTGAACCGAGAACTCGGATTATATCGAACATTAGAGGCAGAAAAAGTCCCAGAGGGAGATAAAGACCTAACCAGCATATATTCTTCTGCACCATACAGGAGATTAGCCCTCAAAGTGCAAACTACTTTGAGGTAATTACATTTAGGTCTATATTTGCCTTCTCTTTCTTCTCACGTTCTCTCTTTCAGTGCTTCCCCAACTGAGGAGCGTGACGTCCATGGAGCTAGGCTGTGATGCTCGTGGCTTCTCTCGTGCCGGAAATGATACCAGGATCTGGTATTGTGCTATTTTGGCTGGAAGGCAATCCATTGAGCTTGACAAAATGCGGGAAGTAAGCTCCTTTTCCCTGATTAATTGATGGATCACGGTGTTAGTTTTATTTCTTGTAGCAAGAGTCTATTCTCGAAACTGCACTGAATGATAGAAGTCTCTTACCTGATGGATAAATTATCAATGAATATGAATGCCGCACTAACTTCTCCTCTGAGTTTCAAACGATGATAACTCTTGATGTTTAGAGTTTTAGCTAGATATCTAGAATGTCCAGCATTTTATTTAATTCGGGAAAATTTCCTTTTCTTGAAGCTTTAGTAACGTGTCTCCTGTTAATATCTAAGACTATGGTCGTGGACCTCCTTTTTCTTCTTCCTAATTACGGTGATGGAACTATATGGTGAGATGTCCAGCCAAGAAGTTTAAACAACCCCTAATCACTTGTTAGCATTTGATGGTGTGATTTTAGACGTTACCAGTCCTTTTAGATTAAATTGTAACAACATATGTAGAATAAATTAGTTAGGCTATCTATGTTCGAAATCCATTAGAGAAAGGAAAGGGAAGCCAACCATAATTTAAAATGAAAACCACACAAAAAAAACTAAGGCTATGTTTGGATGTTGGAATGCAAGAGGATCAGAAAGGAAAGCATGGAGCAAAAAATTTTCTTCTGTATGTTACAATTCCAAAAGCTTACCAAATAAAGCTAAACGATTTACTGCCGATTGGGGTTTTCTGCTTCTTAGTGCGAGTCTCTATGTGTATTAGGGTCTTCCAGTTTATATATATATATATTACACTACCCATTCCTGTTGTAATTGCTTAAAAGAGCAAGGAGGTAAAAAAAAAAAAGAAAGGAAAAAGGAATAGAAAAAGGAATATGGCTTGCCTCGTCATATATATATTTCCGCCATTAGTGGAGCTATAGAAGAAAGTTAGATGTCATCCTGCTTGCAAAATTTTAACCAGAAGCTTCTGTTTAGCTTCAGCACTTGACTTTGTTAGTACTTGCTTCCCTTAACCGTGCCCCGTCACTACCAACAATTGCGTGATGCTCATATATGTACGCTATGTCATCTTGGTGCTGGCCAAAGCCAGCAATTCTAAAATTTGTCTACATTGTCCGAACATCCAAATAAGGAGGCAATATAGCATAAAAAATGACCAAGCCTACATACTAATCCAGTAAGTAAGGATGAAGGAGCTATATAGACAACATCAATAGGCTGGTAGGCCTGCCATTTCATCGATTATTGACTATTAACAGGTCCTGACATTATATATTGCGTCTGAATAAGGGTTCCAATGGAAGAAAAGAAAGGACCCTTGTTGTGCTTCATACCTGTAACCATTTTCAGACATGTATGAGAAAGAAGAACTCAAAGAGGCATTTATGGGAGATAGAGATTAGAGAGGATTGGAAGAAAGCACCCGAGTATTGTACATCCGTGCCTAGTGCGTCCACGTGCTTGATGTTATCATTTGCAATAAAGTGCTATTTATAGCCTCTGCTTAACATAAACTGCCTCAGCCTCTGCTTAACATAAACTGCCCAGAAGAGATGAGAAGGAAAAGTACAGTAGATGAATAAAAGAAAAGGCAGTTTGTTGCCAAGGGTTAAACTTTTAGAGGAATTTCATTGTTTTTACTTTTCTGAAAACCAAGACACCTTTTACTTTATGAGTTTTTGTAATTCAGAGACTAGCCCTCTACTTTCATAAAGAAACTTGTCTAATTTGTAACTTAGTAGATAATTGCTGTTGTTAAGAAACATGAGAATATTGCGTCTAGTTTAGCGCATGGCAAAAATTACATATTGTCAAAGACCATGCGCAGGGTCCAAGAAATACTATCAAATGATGTAGATTCGATTGATCAAGATCCATCATCGGCACTATCAGCAATTGCGTTGAAGGAAAAACGTCTGACTTTTACTTGGTTAGATGGAGAAGCACAAAATGTAAGTCACTTTCATATTTATCATGCATATCCATTATTGTGTTTGTTGTTTTTATATTTAACTTTCAGCTGTAATAAGTGATACAATGCGGGGCCTAGGCAGTCGCTTAGGCACACCTTGCTGCAAAAACCACCTAGCCTTTATGCAGCTAGAAGATCAGATTTGAAAGCCATGGTTCTGTGTTTTAGATCCTCAAGCTCACCTAGTAAATTTTGAGGTGACATAAAAAACAAAATTGCGTACTTTTATAATCTGTCTTCTGGTCTCAGATTCCCTCCAAAATCAACCCTTCAAATCAGATCAATGACAAACCTGATATGAAAATGATAAAACCAGAATATGAATGTAGGAAGCTCCAATGAATCACGAAAATATTGTTGTTACAGACTGGAGACCGTTATCTCCCTCTATGGCTTTGTCGGATATCGACCAAGGAGGTTGTCCTCTGGGAATTTGACTGACTGGAGTTCTGGTACTATATTGGAAAACATGTTCGTGATAGTTGATTCTTCAGGCGTGCATATATAGATGGCACGTTCAGGTATCATGGTTGGTATCCGTGTTTCTTCTTCCACCATCCACAGGGTTTCTAGAGGCAGTGTTTAAAATAGCTCCTTTGATTACATCAGCAAGTATCCAAGGGGGTGTGGACGTGATCTTTTGTTTATTAGGCATTAGCTGGTCATGGCTTGTTCTTGTTATCAAGCTTTTTTGCAGCATTTGTTGTACAAAAGGACGGCGCAGCCATGATGGAGATTGAATCCTCCTTGCCGTTTCTGGTGTAATTAGAAGGAGATGCTTAGGAGGGTTTTTGAGGGAGTGGAGTTGACATTAACCAAGTTAGTAAGGCTTTCTCTTGTCTTCTCATCTTTGGGTTGAGGACACTTCTGGTTCCCAGGACTCCCTTTTACCTTTTCTGGACAGCTTCGGGTTGTCTGTGAAGAGCTGAGCTTATACATCTTTTTCTTTTGCTTTGCTCAATTTTTGGTGTGCGAATGATACTAGTATCCTGCAGTCTGATTCTTGTAGTACTTATAAGTTACTTCATTGGGGTACTTAAATGGTGATCCTAGTGTACAGAAGGATCACCTCGTTGTGGGGTGTGGGGAGGGTTAAGTACGTAGCCTGACCCCCAGTACTCTATATTTACCCGAACCTCTATGGGTACGTGATGAGGAAAAAGGTCATTTCACATCCTTGTCAGTTTTATGGTCCTGAATTTGGAATTGTGACTAATGAAACTTGTTCCAACTTTTTTAGGGTGAATTTTTCACAGAATGTCAGCAGGGTGGTATGCAATTTGGAAATATGCTATGTATTTGTACTTTTGTCGAGAACGTGATGCAAACTGTGTTAGTGGCACATACAGATTATTTGCATTAATTTTAAGCCGACCCCTGGGAGCTTGCCTTTGAAGCGAAAGCATAACTGAAATATATTGTTCTTAGAAGTAGGCTTTAGGTCTTAAGTTTAGGCATCTCTATATGCCAACTCGAAGATGGTCATTATTAGGCTATTAGCTGAATTAAGCACACCTTACTTTTTCTTTTGCAGAGATATTGCTTCTTCTACATTCATTCAGAGCAGAGCTACGAAACTTGTGGACCTAGAAGGGACATAACTGATGTACCACAGTTGTTTATTGTACGTTACAAAAGAGCTGATGATGAAGATAGCAAGAAGATCGAGGAAGATCCGAAAAATTATTTCGGTGCTGCTTTTACCTCTGATTTGGATCCTACTTCGCAACTAGTCGCCAACTACAATGGTTCGGTTGAAGTTCCACAGGTTTAAAATTCTATCTGTTGACATTGGTTGACAATACACTGCATTTGTTTTCTGAATTTTGTTAATACCGTGTATGTATTTAGTACTGTTTCGATGATCACGTAGTGTTATTTCACATCAGATGTTCATTCTGTATAGCGAGCAATTACACACGGATAACCTACTGAGCAAGCCCTTCTCATCAGCGTCGTATGATCTATTCTTTTGCAGATCATACGATGGGTCTCTAAGATAATCAGCGATGGTGACTCCAGGGAACTGCCCTTCTTTGTAAGTTCAGAACACAGGTTTCTAAAACAATCTTCTTGCTGGGGACTCCTATTCGATCCTAACATTTTGGAAAGATATCTTTTTACTTCTTAAATGCTTTCTGCTTTGGCTTAGCTAGATATGTGTTGTGATCTTATTTTGTCTAGATATTTAGCTCATTCTAGCATATATCATAATCACTTGTGATTGAACACTGTCTAGGCAACAGTACTTTTGGTGCCCATGATTCGTGAATATTCTTCAGCTGGGCAGGACTGAACTAATTTTACTCTGCTGATCTGTAGATTACGAGGCGACAGTACTTTTGGTGCCCATTATTCCTGAATATTCTTCAGCTAGGCAGTACTGAACTAACTTTACTCTGCTGATCTGTAGAGTACTAGGCGACAGTACTTTTGGTGCCCATTATTCCTGAATATTAATCAGCTGGGCAGGACTGAACTAATTTTACTCTGCTGATCTATAGAGTACTATTAAAGATGTAAAAACTTTCTGGACCTAATGATGTTCCGTACCAATTCAGAGAGCAAGAACTCCTGAGCTTGTTCCTGAGGATGCAGATCCTATTTTGTCAAGAGGCACTGCGAAAGTCCTTTCCTCAAGCAAGGGAATGAAGCAGAGGATTCAAAGTATCGGACTTGGTATCTGTGACAGCCTGACTGATCCGAGGATTGGTCCGATCTTGCTTTTGGGAGCACTGATGTCCTTCGGTAGTATTTGGCTGAGGAGAAGTCAATCAACTCTTTCAAGCGAGCCAAATAATCCAAGTCAACCAAATCCAACGGTATCACTTTTCTTTGCTTGATTTGATGCTAAGACAATTATTGACATCTAGGTGCTGCTTTGTATTCTTTAGTAATCATTTGCGTTTACTTGCACGCACGTGCACGCACACACTAAACATACTTTCATGCATGCATATGTACGTGATTTACATGACACAGCCACAACTACATGGTTTACATGATACAGCCACGACAATGATAATGGTCATATGACTTTCACCTTTCTTACAACGCGAACCCTTTTAACATACAGCCACGACAATGATGAGGGCCATATGACTTTCACCTTTTTTACAACGGAACCCCTTTTAACATCATCAAAGTTATCTTCCAACGCGTTTATGATCTTCTGCCCGTCAACAATGATATGAAATTAATAAAAATGAAAACTTGTCTGAGTGAGCTGTGTCGAAAGAAAAAGATAGTGAAACATTGCATTAAATGCCGTTTGCCTGTCTTTAATCCAAAGCAACTAATAATTTATGTTGAATCGTATTGCTTATGATAACAAAATAGTTAGGACATTAGGGCTTTAACCCCCTCTATTATACCTCGTGAGCGGTTTTCGCCCTCTCATTTTTGAACAATGTACTCAACCCCTTTCAAATTATGGAAATACTACACACTATATGCTTTCTTTTCAACTTTACTGAGTTAAGGAGCGGGAAGGTACTGGGGGCTCAAAGTGTCTATTTTCAGGACAAAAATTCCCTCTTCCGTTTTTCCTCCTCCCACCTACGCCTTTACAGCCACCTAGAACCACAACCCACCTCTGCCCTCACATCCAAAGCAGCTCCAGATCCTTCAATCACCACCAACCGCCAAAGCCCCCCTGCTAATCCACAGAGCATGTTAAGGTGAATCAAAGTATTGGCCATGTCATGCCAGTCTCTAAACAATCAAACCAAATGCCTTAAAATCTCATTTCTCCCCTGTCATGATCTGTCACAAGACTAGCATCACCTACACCGCCACACAATGACCATACTTCTTAACAAAATTTCCCCCAAAATTGCTTGGTTTCTCTCAACCAACTGCCATCATGAACCATTCCTGAATTAGACAACCTAATAAATCAGCAACCAAAAGCTGATTCAAGAAAAATCCCAAATTAGCAAAACTCCAAACCAACCATCAAACACCAAGGAAATTAAAGTAGAAACAATGGGATAATAATAAATTGCAAGTAGTATAAATTTCGAGTGTTGTCTAAGATGAGATTGGGGATTTATCATCTTCCGTAACTAAATTAGGGTGTTCGAAATACAAACCTTACAAAACTAAAGTAGACGTCCAGAAAGACAAGAAGAAAAAATGAAATCAAAGTAAAATCCACAAGCTATCTGGGCTTTATTCAACATAATAAGGAAAAAAAATCTGAAGCATGTTGAGAGCAAAGGAATTCCTTATTAAAACCCTCACTTAAGCCCTATTCAGAATGAAAAATGAAGACATACATGTACGAGAGAGAAGAACCATGTAAAGATTGAAATCCCCCGAATCACACGTCCAAAAGAAGTGAAGATGATGCTGAAGGTGTAGACACGAAGAAGATAAAATACTTACCTTTTATTAATGTTACGGAGAGGGAAATAGGGGATTGGTAAATGTGCCGGTTAATTACAGAGAGAGAGGAAGAGGATATGGGGCTTAGTGTTGCGATGGGCGGTGGTGTTGTCAGGTGTTAGGAGGGAGGAGGAGGAGAAGGGGGGGAGGGGGGGGGGTGTTATGGGTGTTTGTGTGCGCACACTTTGGTGTCTGCCATAGCAGAGGAGCACCTTTTGGGCTTCATTATCAAATCCATATTTTTTGCAATAAGTGACGAATTATTCATACTTTTGAGTTTAAAATGTTAATAGAAAAAAGGGCATTTTTGTCAATCACCACTAGTCCGTAACAAATCTATCTAATATGTAGTATTTTGTCAACTATGAGGGGGTTTAGTGCATCATTTCTAAATGGAAGGGGTAAATCCACACCCGAGGTATAGTACAGGGTGGTCAGCTAATTCCAAATAGGTGTTACGCAGAACTTGCAACAGTTTGCAAAATGATCTAATATTTAATGATCACCTTGAAGCAGGATTGTTTTGCTAGGGGAGAAGTGGGTAGCGGTATACTAAATTCTTGGTCAGTTGTTCTCCCCAGTCGCACGTGCACTGGTAGAATTATGCTGTACTTCGATCCCAACAATTTGCATACGCAGCCACTGTTAGGCATATAGCCTAAGGCTTTCCCTCTCATTAACCTTTTCTTTTGGAACTAAGATTTCTCTCTTCTTACATTTTTTGGAATTGAGTGTTATAGACACAGCATTACAACCAACTGAAGACCTTTTAACTATTACAACTCATAAGCATTAGAGCTATGCTTCAAATCGTTACCTTCCCTCTTCTTTTCACATCCTTCGGCCTGTATTTGATGATGAGCTCTCATATTTCTTTCTCCAGGATGAGGTTAGACCAAATCAAAGACACCACCCAAGACGTGGGTCAAGTGGAGATCGACCCGAGTCTATAACAGATGTGGAACCCAACGATGCCTTCCAGATGCCATTCTCAGATTCTGATTCTGATTAAGAGAAATCGTTTTCAAGCTTCCATGAAGGGTCCTCACATTAAAGGTTCAAGAGTTTGTAGTCGGTAGTTACTGGTCTAACATTTTTAAGCCATCACGATTTTGGGCATAGTGATTTTTCATAGCTATTTAAGGTTCAATTTATAACCCAAATAGCATAGTCTGTGTGTTATTCTCTTCCCTCTTGAGTTTGTGATATGCAGGTCTTTTTACTAGTAATTTTTGTAAGTTCTATATTCCAGACGACGACTTTCGAGTGATCATTTACTTTACACTATGGTATGGACTTCGTCTTAAATCTTGGTATTTGTTCACCTCGATTCTTCCTCAAATTCATGAGCATGATTGCATGTAGCAGG